>CM051238.1:10229143-10519143 GCA_027917425.1 Gastrophryne carolinensis | reverse complement strand
TGCTCTAATACAATGATAGTAGGGAGCTGTCCGATATCAGCCATTGGATATGGAAAGGAATATGAACAGGACATGACGGATTAGGGAAGAGGGGGCTTGAAACATTCTAAATGCAACTGATGGGAAGATTGTGGACCTAACGTGATGGCAGACAACCCTGCTCTAAGGTAAGGGATGAGAGATGCTGGTCCTTGAGGGCCACCGACAGCCCGGAATAAAAGAAGGATGGGATATAGATTAGGGAATGAGCACTTTGAAATTGAGGAATCTGGAGGCAATTGATGGGAAGATTGTGCACCTAAAGTGATGGTGGACAACCCTGCTCTAATATTAAAAGGTTACATGATAGTAGGGAGCTGTCTGATATCAGCCATTGGATATAAAACGGAATAGGAACAGGACATGATGGATTAGGGAAGAGGGGGCGTGAAACATTCGGAGATGCAACTGATGGAAGATTGTGGACCTAAGGTGATGGTAGACATCCCTGCTCTAATATTAAAAGGTTACATGATAGCAGGGAGCTGTCCGATATCAGCCACTGGATATAAAACGGAATAGGAACAGGACATGATGGATTAGGGAAGAGGGGGCTCGAAACATTCGGAGATGCAACTGATGGAAGATTGTGGACCTAAAGTGATGGTAGACAACATTGCTCTAAGGTAAGGGATGAGAGATGCTGGTCCTTGAGGGCCACCGACAGTCCGGAATAAAAGGAGGATGGGATATAGATTAGGGAATGAGCACTTTGAAATTGAGGAATCTGGAGGCAATTGATGGGAAGATTGTGCACCTAAAGTGATGGTAGACAACCCTGCTCTAATATTAAAAGGTTACATGATAGTAGGGAGCTGTCCGATACCAGCCATTGGATATAAAACGGAATAGGAACAGGACATGATGGATTAGGGAAGACGGGGCTGGAAACATTCGGAGATGCAACTGATGGAAGATTGTGGACCTAAAGTGATGGTAGACACCCCTGCTCTAAGGTAAGGGATGAGGGATGCTGGTCCTTGAGGGCCACCGACAGTCCGGAATAAAAGGAGGACAGGATATAGATTAGGGAATGAGCACTTTGAAAATCCAGATTATAGATTCCTGGGCCAATCGCTGTGGGTTTTGGTCCACTTTAAATAGGCACCTAATACAAAGAAGGGGGGATTCTTATAGGAAGGATGTGGACCTAGGTACACAACCCTGCTCTAAGGTAACAATGCTGGTCCTTGTGGCCCACTGACAGGCCGCTATAAAAGGAGGATAGGATATAGATTAGGGAATAAGCACTTTTGGAATTCCAGATTATTGGAGGAATCTACCAATAACACAAAGAGGATAAGCACAGCCTGATATGTAAGTGGTGCAGGCCCTGGGGGAAATACATTACTATTCCCTATCAGAAATCAGTGGGACTCGAGAGATGACCCACTGCAACTGGCCGCACACAATGTAATCACAGGTCAATAAAAATATACACAATGCATAAGATGTGTTCACGACAAAACTAACAAACATGTCAATTATTAAAACTGAAAAAAGAGTCCCACTGATTTCTGATAGGCTATTGGAGGAATCTAGAGGCAATTGATTGTGGACCTAAAGTGATGGCAGACAACTCTGCTCTAAGGTAAGGGATGAGCGATGCTGGTCCTTGAGAGCCACTGACAGGCCGGAATACAAGAAGAACAGGATATAGATTAGAGAATGAGCACTTCGAAATTCCAGATTATTGGAGGAGACAATTGATAGGGAGAGTATGGCCCACAAGGATTAAATAGGCACCCAATATAAAGGAGGGGAGGATCTGATAGCAAGGATGTGGACCTAAAGGTAGACAACCCTGCTCTAAGGTAACAATGAGGGATGCTGGTTCTTGAGGGTCACTGGTAGGACGGAATACAAGAAGGACAGGATATAGATTAGGGAATGAGCACTTTGAAATTCCAGATTATTGGAAGAATCTGGAGGCAATTGATGGGAAGATTATGGCCCACAAGGATTAAATATGCACCAATATAAAGGAGGGGGGAAACTGATAGGAAGCATGTGGACCTAAAGGTAGACAACCCTGCTCTACGGTAAGGGATGAGGGATGCTGGTCCTTGAGGGTCACTGGTAGGACGGAATACAAGAAGGACAGGATATAGATTAGGGAATGAGCACTTTGAAATTCCAGATTATTGGAAGAATCTGGAGGCAATTGATGGGAAGATTATGGCCCACAAGGATTAAATATGCACCAATATAAAGGAGGGGGGAATCTGATAGGAAGCATGTGGGGATGTGGTAGACAACCCTGCTCTAAGGTAAGGGATGGGGGATGCTGGTCTTAGTGGGCCACTGACAGTCCGGAATACAAGGAGGACAGGATATAGATTAGGGAATGAGCACTTCGAAATTCCAGATTATTTGAGGAATCTGGAGGCAATTGATGGGAAGATTGTGGACCTAAAGTGATGGTAGAAACCCCTGCTCTAAGGTAAGGGATGAGGGATGCTGGTCCTTGTGGGCCACTGACAGTCCGGAATACTAGAAGGACAGGATATAGATTAGGGAATGAGCGCTTTGAAATTCCAGATTATTGGAGGAATATAGAGACAATTGATAGGAAGATTATGGCCCACAAGGATTATAGGCACCCAAAATTAAGGAGGGGGAATTTGATAGGAAGGATGTGGACCTAAAGGTAGACAACCCTGCTCTAAGGTAAGGGATGAGGGATGCTGGTTCTTGTGGGCCACTGACAGTCCGGAATACTAGAAGGACAGGATATAGATTAGGGAATGAGCACTTTGAAATTTCAGATTATTGGAGGAATATAGAGATAATTGATAGGAAGATTATGGCCCACAAGGATTACATAGGCACCAATATAAAGGAGGGGGGAAACTGATAGGAAGGATGTGGACCTAAAGGTAGACAACCCTGCTCTACGGTAACAATGAGGGATGCTGGTCCTTGAGGACCACCGACAGTCCGGAATACTAGAAGGACAGGATATAGATTAGGGAATGAGCGCTTTGAAATTCCAGATTATTAGAGCAATCTAGAGGCAATTTATAGGAAGATTGTGGCAAGGAAGGACTATAATAGGCACCCAATATAAAGGAGGAGAGGGGGAACTGATGGGAAGCATGTGGACCTAAAGGCAGACCATCCTGTTCTATTATTAAAAGGTCTGGCCAATAATGGTCCTTTGAGGGCCACCAACAGGCTGTGATACAAAAAGGACCGGGTATAGTAAGGAATTTTGAAATGAATTTCTCATTAGGATCCACATGACTAACATAGGCATCCAGGATAAAAGGTTTCCTAATAAAAAGGGGGCTGTGTGACACCGGCCCTCAGGGGCCACTGACAGATCAGAATAGGAACAGAATATTGGACTCTAGAATATTGGAGAAATCTAGCGACAACCAATAGAAGGATTTTGGCCCTTGGGTTAAAGTGGACCAACACCCACCCATGATCGGCCCGGGAATCTATAAGATTCCCGGACCGATCAGACCCCTGACTGCGGGGCACCGCGATCGGGGGTGCCCCGCTGTGTGAAACCCCCCAGAAACCCCTAAATCCCTACCTGATCCTCGTTCCAGCGGCGCCTGCCGCCGCCTCCTCTCGCGCTTACCTCTAGTAGGACGCGCAACCGCGCCGGCCGTTTGTGAATGGCCACCGCGGGCGCGCTCTCTTGTCCGTCGGCGTGGGATTGGCAGTGGCGGTCACGTGGGAGTGGGGAGAGGTGAGTTTTTTGGGCTTTCTGGGGGGTTTCACACAGCGGGGCACCCCTAATCGGGGTGCCCCGCCGAAGTGGACCAAAACCCAGGATAGTCAAAATCCTGGGTGTTGGTCCACTTTAAGATGGGCAACTCTGCTCTATTATAAAGGTTTCATGACAATGGAGGGCTGTCCGATGCTGTTCCATAAAGTGGACCAAAACCCATCCTGTAGTCTCATATACTCTCCTCACCCCGGGGCATCCCGAATCTGTATAACACCCCCCCAGGTTTCCCAGTAAACCTTCTCCCCGATCCAACGGCACATGCGCGAGCGGCCCCGCTGCCCTATATACCCTGCACACCCTTCGCCAGGCACTTGTGATTGTGTAGGCACGCTCCATGTTAGAGGGTAGTGGGTATGTGGGCACTGGCACACTCCGGTCCGCTTGTCAGGACACGGCTGGAGCCGAGTCTTAGGCTCTTATTTAAGAAAGGATAGCGTCAGGTAGCGCCTGGTTAATGAGAGGTAGCGACAGATAGCGACTGGTGAACGCCGGACACGGCACGCAATTCCACATTTATCAAGCAGAAATGTTTAGCGACTGGCATAGCGCCATGTAGCGTCTGATTCATCATTTTCACAGCCTCAGCGAACAGCGCCGGCGTTCAGCCTTGCACAGCGCCAGGTATGACCTCTCGCTACCTGTCGCTCTCCCATACATTTCAATGGACGAACCTTTTCTTCTCTTTAAACCGGGTTTTTTTCCCCCCAAAATCACAAATAATTCTGTGACCTCTTCTGACATTGAAAAAGCAGTTTTTTCACATTTTTATGAATTTGAAAAAAATTCTTCAGAAATGACATCACAGCTCTGCCATTAAAGTGTTCATGTTACAATGTTGTTACAATGTAATTCCATATGTTTTCGCTTTGTTACTGGTGGATAGATGCTGAAAAACAGACTTTAATCACACAGCCTCCTGCGCTCTGGGCTTCAGAGAAGCATTTTTCAGCACCAGAGATTTGTGAGGCTGTTTTTTTGCTGAATATGGTGTGAGTCGGTCGCTATGAGCAGTCGCTAACATGCGCTCCCATACAGCGCTGTACTGGTCAAATAGCGACTCCTCACGATGTATTCAACATTACTGCACAGTGACTGAGTCGCTATGAAGTAGCGACCCACGGCTGAGCAAAGCGACTACTAGCGGGCGCTCTGAAAATGCCGCTACAGACGCTCATCTGTCGCTACCTGCCGCTATTAATGAATCAGCCTCCCCGACGATCCTCAGAGGAGTGGCCGGGAGTAGAACCGAGCGCGCTGATGTGCCATAGGACCGGGGAAAGGTGAATTCGATTGGCTGACCTGGGGGGTTTCACACAGCGGGGCACCCCCAATCGAGGTTCCCCCAGGGAGAAGAACCAAAATCCAGGATAGGCAAAATCCTTGATTTTGGTCCACTTTAAAGAGGGACTAACGCAAAACCACGTTGGCCAATGAGAGGAGGGGTCACTTATACGCCCGAACTGAATAAAACTCCCGCCAAGCTTGTGGTTTATTCTCTCCTGGCAGGAATAAAATCCAGGGGTGACAGGTCTGAGTGTATCAGGAGGGACAGAACCTGTCTCCCCAATTTTTTTTTCCTCCATTAAAGCGGAACTTCACTGAAAACTGCCCCCCCCCCCCCCCCCCACGGCCTGCCCTGCCACCCTACCCTGGCACTGAGGAGGGATGGAGATTACAAATAAAAAAAAAAATTACCTTTCAGGCTGATTCATGACTAACGCCAGGTAGCGACAGATGAGCGTCTGTAGCAGGCATTTCAGAGCGCACGCTAGTAGTCCGTGGTTCGCTAGTTCAGAACGCCGCAGTCGCTGTGCAGCATTGATGAATACGTTGTAGGGAGTCGCTATACGAGCAGTACAGTGCTGCATGGGAGCGAATGGTAGCGACTGGTCAGTGCGACCGACTCACAGCATATTCATCAAAAAAACAGTCCCACACACCGCCGGCGCTCAAAAATGCTTCGCTGTAGCCCAGAGCCGGAGGCCGGAGGCTGTGTGATTAAAGTCTGTTTCTGAACACATATCCACCAGTAACAAAGCGAAAACACATGGAATGACATTGTTATAACACTGTGACATTAACACTTTAATACCAGACCTGTAATGACAATTCTGCATAAATAAATAAAAAATGAAAAAAGCTCCCAAAAATGGCCTTTTCTAGGCCAGGAGAGGTCACGACATTATTTGAGAAAAAAAAATAATAATAATAATAATAATAATAAAGCCCCGCTGTGTGAAACCCCCCAAAAGCCCTAAAAAACTCACCTCACCCCGCTCCTACGCGAGCGCTCGTCCAATCAGAGCGCTCAGAGACACTGTGGTATGTACTGACAAGCGACGGACAACCACAGCGGCTCTGAGCACGCCGGAGGCCGCATCTCGCGCTTCCTTCTAACAGGGAGCGCGCCCGTGCCGGCCATTCGCAAATGGCCGGCACGGGTGCGCGCCCTGCTAGAGGGAAGCGCGAGATGCGGCCGCGGCCCGCGCATGCGCCGTTGGAACGGGGATAAGGTAAGGTTTCTGGGCGTCCTGCGGGGTTTCACACAGTGGGGCATCCCGATCTCGGATGCCCCGCGGGGAGGGATCTGATCAGCCCGGGAATCTTATAGATGTGTTGGTCCACTTTAAAGAGAAGTAAAAGAGCGTCCATTGAAATGTATGGGAGAGCGCCAGATAGCGAGAGGTAAGACGTGGCGCTCTGAAAGTTTGAACGCCGGCGCTGTACGCTGAGCCTGGGATAATGACGAATCGGACGCCACATGGCGTTATCCCAGTCGCACAACAGAATCGGCTTCATAAATGTGTAATTGCGTCCGGCGTTCGCCTGCCGCTACCTGTCGCTATCCCTTCATGAATAAGGGCCTCAGTCAGGCTCCCGTTCTCCAGCGGCCGCCACAGGTAAAGAAGCAAAGCCGTGCGCACTCCCGCGGGCGGACGGACGCGCATACTGAGCCGGGGGATGCGGCTCTGTGTCTATTGCCAGTATCAGGAGCGTCATGTTGGCGTCGGGGGCGCCTGCCTAGGGTAAGGTTTTTTTTTTATTTTTAACCCTGTCCTGCCTCAGTGCCAGGGTAGGGTGGCAGGGCAAAGGGGGGGGGGCAGTTTTCAGTGAAGTTCCACTTTAAAATAAAATCCAGGGGTGACAGATTTCATCTATCGGGGTGACAGAACCTGTCTCCCCTGATTTCCTCTTCCTTCCATTAAAGTAAAAAGAAAAAAGCCTGGCTGGATATTTCCTGATGCCGGGTGTATAAGTGACCCCTCCTCCCGCCATCCGCCATATTTATATGGATTTCTATCATTGGCAATAGTGCTCCTTTAAAGTGGACCAACACCCTCCCCTGATCGGCCCGGGAATCTATAAGATCGATTCCCGCCCCCCTGGGGCATCCAAAATCAGGATGCCCCGCTGTGTGAAAACCCCCAGGTTGCCCCATATACTCACCTTGTTTCCCGGTCCAGGCCGCATCCCTCTAGCAGGGCGGGTGCCCGCGTCAGGCATTTGTGAATGTCACGCTCCCTGTTAGAGGGAAGCAGGGGATGCGGCTGCCAGCGCGCCCCAAGCTGCTGGACTTAAGACGACGTGATGTCAGCGGCTCCGAGCGCGCTGATTGGACGAGCGGCCGCACATGCACTGTTGGATCGGGAGGAGGTGAGTTGGCATCGGCGATCTGGGGGGTTTCACACAGCGGGGCATCTCCGATCGGAGGAAAGAGCCAAAACCCAGGATAGTCAAAATCCTGGATTTTGGTCCACTTTAAGGGCCACTGACAGGTCAGGATACAGGATACAGATTAGGGAACAAGAACTGAGAAATTCCAGACTATCAGGAAACTCTACAGGCAACTGAAGATTATGGGGGATAGCGCCAGGTAGCGCCTCATAGTGTCAGGCAGCGTCTGGTGAACGCCGGGCGCTGTACGGGAAACCACATTTATGAAAGCGAATCTGGTGAGCGCCTCTAACAGCGCCATGTAGCGTCACATGTATTATTACAGGCAGGTCAGTGTATAGCTCCTCTAACAGCGCCATGTAGCGTCACATGTATTATTACAGGCAGGTCAGTGTATAGCTCCTCTAACAGCGTCATGTAGCGTCACATATATTATTACAGGCAGGTCAGTGTATAGCGCCTCTAACAGCGTCATGTAGCGTCACATGTATTATTACAGGCAGGTCAGTGTATAGCTCCTCTAACAGCGCCATGTAGCGTCACATGTATTATTACAGGCAGCTCAGTGTATAGCGCCTCTAACAGCGCCATGTAGCGTCACATGTATTATTACAGGCAGCTCAGTGTATAGCGCCTCTAACAGCGTCATGTAGCGTCACATGTATTATTACAGGCAGGTCAGTGTATAGCGCCTCTAAAAGCGCCATGTAGCGTCACATGTATTATTACAGGCAGCTCAGTGTATAGCACCTCTAACAGCGTCATGTAGCGTCACATGTATTATTACAGGCAGCTCAGTGTATAGCGCCTCTAACAGCGTCATGTAGCGTCACATGTATTATTACAGGCAGGTCAGTGTATAGCACCTCTAACAGCGCCATGTAGCGTCACATGTATTATTACAGGCAGGTCAGTGTATAGCGCCTCTAACAGCGCCATGTAGCGTCACATGTATTATTACAGGCAGGTCAGTGTATAGCGCCTCTAACAGCGCCATGTAGCGTCACATGTATTATTACAGGCAGGTCAGTGTATAGCGCCTCTAACAGCGCCATGTAGTGTCACATGTATTATTACAGGCAGGTCAGTGTATAGCACCTCTAACAGCGTCATGTAGCGTCACATGTATTATTACAGGCAGGTCAGTGTATAGCACCTCTAACAGCGCCATGTAGCGTCACATGTATTATTACAGGCAGGTCAGTGTATAGCGCCTCTAACAGCGCCATGTAGCGTCACATGTATTATTACAGGCAGCTCAGTGTATAGCGCCTCTAACAGCGCCATGTAGCGTCCGATGTATTATTACAGGCAGGTCAGTGTATAGCGCCTCTAACAGCGCCATGTAGTGTCACATGTATTATTACAGGCAGGTCAGTGTATAGCACCTCTAACAGCGCCATGTAGCGTCACATGTATTATTACAGGCAGGTCAGTGTATAGCGCCTCTAACAGCGCCATGTAGCGTCACATGTATTATTACAGGCAGGTCAGTGTATAGCGCCTCTAACAGCGCCATGTAGCGTCACATGTATTATTACAGGCAGGTCAGTGTATAGCGCCTCTAACAGCGTCATGTAGCGTCACATGTATTATTACAGGCAGCTCAGTGTATAGCGCCTCTAACAGCGCCATGTAGCGTCACATGTATTATTACAGGCAGGTCAGTGTATAGCGCCTCTAACAGCGTGATGTAGCGTCACATGTATTATTACAGGCAGGTCAGTGTATAGCGCCTCTAACAGCGTGATGTAGCGTCACATGTATTATTACAGGCAGGTCAGTGTATAGCGCCTCTAACAGCGTCATGTAGTGTCACATGTATTATTACAGGCAGGTCAGTGTATAGCGCCTCTAACAGCGCCATGTAGCGTCACATGTATTATTACAGGCAGGTCAGTGTATAGCGCCTCTAACAGCGTCATGTAGTGTCACATGTATTATTACAGGCAGGTCAGTGTATAGCGCCTCTAAAAGCGTCATGTAGCGTCACATGTATTATTACAGGCAGGTCAGTGTATAGCGCCTCTAACAGCGTGATGTAGCGTCACATGTATTATTACAGGCAGGTCAGTGTATAGCGCCTCTAACAGCGTCATGTAGTGTCACATGTATTATTACAGGCAGGTCAGTGTATAGCGCCTCTAACAGCGCCATGTAGCGTCACATGTATTATTACAGGCAGGTCAGTGTATAGCGCCTCTAACAGCGTCATGTAGCGTCACATGTATTATTACAGGCAGGTCAGTGTATAGCGCCTCTAACAGCGCCATGTAGTGTCACATGTATTATTACAGGCAGGTTCAGCGTTTAGCACCGGCGCTCTAGGCTCTGCAGCGCCATGTTTTACCTGTCGCTTTCTCATACATTTCAATGGAGGTTCCTTTTCTTCTGTTTAAACAGGGTTTTTTTTTTTATTTTTTATATTTTTATGCAGAATTGTCATTACAGGTCTGGCACTAAAGTGTTAATGTCACAGTGTTATAACAATGTCATTCCATGTGTTTTCGCTTTGTTACTGGTGGATATGTGATCAAATATAGACTTTAATCACACAGCGTCTGGCGCTATATGCTACAGCGCCCTGCTTTAGAGCGCCAGCGCTGTGTGTGTGTGTTTTTTTGTTGAATGGTTGTATGGGGTGAGTAGCTGAGACTCGGTCGCAATGAGCTGGCGCTACCTCTCGCTCCCTGCAGCGCTGTACTGGTGTTAGAGCGCCCAACATACATCACATTCATCAATGCCGGCCAGGTTACTACAGCGACTGAGGCGCTCTGTTACAGCGCCCGATAGCCGATCACATTGGTTACTAGCGCCGCTATACAGACGCTCATCTGCCGATACCTGGCGTTAGTAATGAAATCAGCCTCCAAGAAATCTTTGCCAATGAATGGGAAGCGCGCCGCGCCTTTAAGCCGGCTTCATCCTATTTCGGGATTGCGACCCCGGAATAGAAGAGCGCGGATATTTCTGTCGGTTGTCTCCTCACCTCTCCCCAGACGGCGGGATGGTGTGAAGTGCCGCCGGCGTCTGTGTACGAGTGAAATCATCCCCCGTCCCAGAAATAAACGCAGCGGCCTCATCCCGCGGCGCCGGAAACAAGGAGGCGGGGCCTTGTGTGCGCCGACGCTGTGGCGATTGATCAAAAAAGATTGGCCATACACCTTTCAGCCTGGCTGTACAATCGGATTGGATAGCATAGGGATCAATTGCTTGGGAGGCCCCCGATTTGTGGGGCATCCCAAATTAGGATGCCCTGGAGATGGGGGAAGGGGCCAGCCCTGGAGTGTTGTAGACTCCAGGGCTTGCCGATTCACTGCCCCTAGGAAACAACTGTGACAACATACAGCAGCTGCACATCATTTATCATTGCATTGTGCAGCTATTCCGTGTTTGGGACGCCGCCGCTGGGCGTTTCCCTCCCGGGAATGGCGAAACGCAGCTTTCTTCTCATTTCCAATCAGCGGCATTCATTACATTTAGATTTTTTCATGAAAAGGGAGACTTAGGGGGTTATTTAAGCAGGGATAGCGCCAGGTAGCGCCTCGTAGCGGCAGGCAGTGTCTGGTGAACGCCGGGCGCTGTATGCAAAAGCACATTTATGAAAGTGAATTTGGTGAGCGACTCTAACAGCGCCATGTAGCGTCACATGTATTATTACAGGCGGCTCAGTGTATAGCGCCTCTAACAGCGCCATGTAGCGTCACATGTATTATTACAGGCAGGTCAGTGTATAGCACCTCTAACAGCGCCATGTAGCGTCACATGTATTATTACAGGCAGGTCAGTGTATAGCGCCTCTAACAGCGCCATGTAGCGTCACATGTATTATTACAGGCAGGTCAGTGTATAGCACCTCTAACAGCGTCATGTAGCGTCACATGTATTATTACAGGCAGGTCAGTGTATAGCGCCTCTAACAGCGCCATGTAGCGTCACATGTATTATTACAGGAAGGTCAGTGTATAGCGCCTGTAACAGCGTCATGTAGCGTCACATGTATTATTACAGGCAGGTCAGTGTATAGCGCCTCTAACAGCGTCATGTAGCGTCACATGTATTATTACAGACAGGTCAGTGTATAGCACCTCTAACAGCACCATGTAGTGTCACATGTATTATTACAGGCAGGTCAGTGTATAGCGCCTCTAACAGCGCCATGTAGCGTCACATGTATTATTACAGGCAGGTCAGTGTATAGCGCCTCTAACAGCGCCATGTAGCGTCACATGTATTATTACAGGCAGGTCAGTGTATAGCGCCTCTAACAGCGCCATGTAGCATCACATGTATTATTACAGGGGGCTCAGTGTATAGCGCCTCTAACAGCGCCATGTAGCGTCACATGTATTATTACAGGCAGGTCAGTGTATAGTGCCTCTAACAGCGCCATGTAGCGTCACATGTATTATTACAGGGGGCTCAGTGTATAGCGCCTCTAACAGCGCCATGTAGCGTCACATGTATTATTACAGGCAGGTCAGTGTATAGCGCCTCTAACAGCGCCATGTAGCGTCACATGTATTATTACAGGGGGCTCAGTGTATAGCGCCTCTAACAGCGCCATGTAGCGTCACATGTATTATTACAGGCAGGTCAGTGTATAGCGCCTCTAACAGCGCCATGTAGCGTCACATGTATTATTACAGGGGGCTCAGTGTATAGCGTCCAGAGAGCCAGGCATTACCTTTCGCTCTGTGTCGCTCTCCCATACATTTCAAAGGGGTTTCATTAGTTGTGTATAAACAGCGTGTTTGGCACTTTTCTTTCGTTTTATTTTTTGCTCCAATCATTGTGTGGCGTCTTCTGGCTGCAAACAAACACTTTGAGAAATTTTTTTGACTTTTTATATTTTTATGCAGAATTGTCATTACAGGTCTGGCACTAAAGTGTTAATGTCACAGTGTTATAACAATGTAATTCCATATGTTTTTGCTTTGTTACTGGTGGATACATGTTCAGAAACAGACTTTAATCACACAGCGTCTGGGGCTGTGGGTACAACGACCCGATTTTGAGTGCCAATGCTGTGCGAGGCTGTTTTTTTTTGATGAATATGGTGTGAGTCGCTCACACTGACCAGTCGCTACGTTCGCTCCCGTATAGTTCTGTACTGGTGTTATAGCAGCTCACACACCAAATTCATCAATGCTGGCAAGCAACTGAGGCGCTCTGTAATAGCGACTCATGGCCGATCAAAACAACCGCTAGCTGTCACTCTTAGCACCGCTGTACAGACGCTCATCCGTCGCTACCTGGCGCTAGTTATGAATCAGCCTGCCCATGAAATGCGAGCTGCCGATTGGCTGAGCTGCCCACACGTGTCGTGAGAGCGATGATGGAAGGGCGAGTTCTTGGGGCGAGCACACGGCGGGGCATCCCAGATAGTGACAAATCACAGGTTTTGCTCCGCTTTAAACAAGGCTGAGCTGCAGGAGCGGGTCCCGAGGCGCAGGTTTGGGGGTGTGAGCGCGGCACTCGGGGGAAATCAGAGCCTTGCGCAGAAAATAAGCGCCAGCCACAAGAAGAATTAGAGGAGAAAAGAACAGAGAGAGCCGGCAAAATGTGTGTAGGAGAGGATTAAAACAAGAGCGCGGAGGAAGCCAGCCACGGGCAGGCTGATTCATCACTAACGCCATGTAGCGACAGATGAGCGTCTGTAGCTGCATTTTCAGAGCGCCCGCTAGTAGTCGCTGTGCTCGGCCGTGGGTCGCTACTTCATAGCGACTAACAGGTTGATACATCACTAACGCCAGGTAGCGACAGATGAGCGTCTGTAGCGGCATTTTCAGAGCGCCCGCTGGGTCGCTAGTTCTTAGCGACTCAGTCGCTGTTCAGCAATGATGATACATTGCTTCATTCCTTCTTTTCTTACATTTCTTTCCCACGTTCATTCCTTCTTTTCTTTCTTACGTCATTCCTTATCTTTCTTATTTCACTTTCATTCCTTCTCCCTAAGTCATTCCTTCTTATCTTTCATGCTTTCATTTCTTTTTCACTTTCAAGTCTTCCGAATTAATTTCTTCCTTTTTTCTTCCTAAGTCATGTCTTCTTATCTTTCATTTCTTCTTTTCTTTCTTACGTCATTCCTTATCTTTCTTTCTTTCTTTCTTTCTTTTTCACTTTCATTCTTTCTTCTTAAAGCGGACCTTCACCCTGAATAAGAGCCTATCTTATATGTTTCCCACACCCTGTACATACAGATTGCCCACATTAATCCGGACCCTCACCCTGAATAAGAGCTTATCTTATATGTTTCCCACACCCTGTACATACAGATTGCTCACATTAATCCGGACCTTCACCCTGAAAAGGAGTCTATCTTATATGTTTCCCACACCCTGTACATACAGATTGCCCACATTAATCCAGACCCTCACCCTGAATAAGAGTCTATCTTATATGTTTCCCACACCCTGTACATACAGATTGCTCACATTAATCCAGACCCTCACCCTGAATAAGAGTCTATCTTATATGTTTCCCACACCCTGTACATACAGATTGCTCACATTAATCCGGACCTTCACCCTGAATAGGAGCCTATCTTGTATGTTTCCCCCTGTACATACAGATTGCCCACATTAATCCAGACCTTCACCCTGAATAGGAGCCTATCTTATATGTTTCCCCCCTGTACATACAGATTGCTCACATTAATCCAGACCTTCACCCTGAATAGGAGCCTATCTTGTATGTTTCCCCCTGTACATACAGATTGCCCACATTAATCCAGACCTTCACCCTGAATAAGAGCCTATCTTATATGTTTCCCACACCCTGTACATACAGATTGCCCACATTAATCCAGACCTTCACCCTGAATAAGAGCCTATCTTGTATGTTTCCCGCTTTAAAGCTCCCCTAACAGTATTGGCGCCCGGCTGCTCGCTCTCCCCTGTTCAGCAGTGTATGGGTTAAGTAGGTCACCAATTTCCTGGGCAGATTAGGGGGTCCCCCCCCCCATATAGTGACATGAGAAGCCCAGATTAAGGCTTGAGCCATATTTTGCCGGGAGATTATTCCCCCGAGCAGGAAATGAAACCCGCTCTTGCAGGAGGTGGTCTGAGTCGGCGGCGCTGCTCCTTCACACGCTCAGCCGGCGCTAAAGCACGAACATCGACCGGACAGAAAGGGACACAACCACCCGGCACAGGTAAGACCGGCCGATCCAGCACAGATGGATTTTTCTCTGGTCCTGCACTCGGCACTGGAGTCCAGTCACCAGCTACAGCTCTGATCTGGAGACAACTTCTCGTTGGATCCCAGGTTGGGTGCGTCTGTGGCCGAGCAAAAAAAGTGCATCGCGGGATCTGATCACAGCTGACGACCAAACGCGTGAAAAAATATCGACTGACGGAGACGGTAAATAGACTTAGAGGCTGATTCATTAATAGCGACAGGTAGCGACAGATGAGCGACAGTAGCGTTATTTTCACAGCGCCCGCTAGTATTTGCTGTGCTTGGCCGTTGTTCGGTTGTTGACAGCGACTCAGTCGGTGTGCGGTAATGTTGAATACGGGGTTAGGAGTCGCTGTTTGACAAGTTCCGCGCTGTATGGGAGCGCATGACAGCGAATGGCCATAGCGAACGGCTCCCAGCATATTCATTAACAAATCACGCTCAAAAAATTCTCGCGCTGTGAAATGCTTGTTTAAACCCCAGAGCGCTGGCGGCGATGGGTTAAAAGTAGTTTTTTAACCCCCAAACAACCATATTTTTTTGAAAAAAAAAAAAGTTTTTCTAAACATTTTGTAATATGAATACATTAATATCAGACCTGTAATATCAATTCTGCACATTTTTTTTTTCTTTTAACCATTAAAAAAAATATCTAACATTGCCGAAGTGGTCACAGAATTTTTGACATTAAAAAAAAAAAAAAAAAATAATAGCAATTAATTATTAATACTTAAAGATTGCTCCATTGAAATGCATTGGAGAGCGCCAGGTAGCGAGAGGTCATACCTGTCGCTGTTCAAGGTCGCTCGCTGGCGCTGTGGTGTGAGGCTGGAAGAATGATGAATGATTCGCTATCTGGCGCTCTGTCAGTCGCTAAGCAGGATCGGCTTGATAAATGTGTGATTGCGGAGGGGAGCCGGCGTTCTCGTGGCGGTGACCGTCATTACCGTTCGCTCACCATTCGCTACCTGGCGCTATCCCTTGTTAAATAAGGGCCTTAGAGGCTGATTCATCACTAACGCCAGGTAGCGACAGATGAGCGTCTGTAGCAGGCATTTTCAGAGCGCCCGCTAGTAGTCGCTGTGCTCGGCCGTGAGTCGCTAGTTCATAGCGACTCAGTCGCTGTTCAGTAATGTTGAATACATTGTGAGGAGTCGCTATTTGACCAGTACAGCGCTGTATGGGAGCGCATGTTAGCGACTGCTCATAGCGACCGACTCACACCATATTCAGCCTCACAAATCTCTGGCGCTGAAAAATGCTTCTCTGAAGCCCAGAGCGCAGGAGGCTGTGTGATTAAAGTCTGTTTTTCAGCATCTATCCACCAGTAACAAAGCGACAACATATGGAATTACATTGTAACAACATTGTAACATGACACTTTAATGGCAGAGCTGTGATGTCATTTCTGAAGAAATATATGAAAAATGAAAAAAATGTGAAAAACCTGCTTATTCAATGTCAGGAGAGGTCACAGAATTATTTGTGTTTTTTTTGTAAAAAAAAATAACAAAAACCCTGTTTGAAGAGAAGAAAAGGATCGTCCATTGAAATGTATGGGAGAGCGACAGGTAGCGAGAGGTCATACCTGGCGCTGTGCAAGGCTGAACGCCGGCGCTGTTCGCCGAGGCTGTGAAAATGATGAATCGGACGCTACATGGCGCTATCCCAGTCGCTAAACAGATTCTGCTTGATAAATGTGTAATTGCGTGCCGTGTCTGGCATTCACCAGTCGCTACCTCACATTAACCAGGCGCTACCTGACGCTATCCCTTCTTAAATAAGGGCCTATGGGCTTTATTCATCAAGGGATAGCTTCAGGTAGCGCCTTGTAAGCGACAGGTAGCGTCAGGCGAACGCCGGCCGCGGCACGCAATACCGCATTTATGAAGGCGATTCTGGTGAGCGGCTCTAACAGCGACACGTAGCATCCGATTCATCATCACAGACGGCTCAGCGGATCCCGGCGGCGCTCTGGCTTTCATTACCTGTCGCTACCTGTCGCTCTTCCATACATTTCAATGGACGTTACTTTTCTTCTCTTTAAACAGGGTTTTCCTTTCATAATTTTTTTTGTTTGTTATCAAATCATCATGTGACCTCTCCTGACCTATTGAAATACATTTTTGAAAACTTTTTTGATTTTTTTTATGCAGAATTGTCATTACAGGTCTGGTATTAAAGTGTTAACGTCACAATGTAATAACATGTGACATGTGACATGTAATAATGTCATTCCACGTGTTTTCGCTTTGTTACTGGTGGATATGTGTTCAAAAACGGACTTTAATCACACAGCGCCTGGCGCTCTGGGCTGCAGCGACACAATTTTGAGCGCCGGCGCTGTGTGAGGCTGTTTTTTTTGATGAATATGGTTTGAGTCGCTCACACTGACCAGTCGCTACCGTTCGCTCCCATATAGCTCTGTACTGGTGTTATAGCGACTCACACGTCAAATTCATCAATGCCAGTTACTACGGCGCTCTGTAATAGTGACTCACGGCCGATCAGAGCGACTATTAGCCACTGTACAGATGTTTATCTGCTATTACCTGGCGCTAGTAATGAATCAGCCTGCCCGTATAGTTTATTTTAAACCTTTCTCGCAATCCTGCCGGTACTTATCGCCATTAGCGAAGGATCCGGCGCAGGATGCAAATTCATTTGTGTTTGCAGCCCCCCAGGGAAGGGAAGGGGGGGGCGGCGCAGGTTTCGCCGCGTTCCACTTAACTAGATTACCCCGAGTAAATGTTTTATTGGGAAAAATCTATTTCTAATCAGATTAGTTCCCCCGGAAACCGAGAAAAATCGCCAATTTATAAGCCAGTGACGGCGCTATGTGTGAAAATGGCGAGCGTTACGCTAACTGCCGTGATGCCATATAGGCCCTTATTTATGAAGGGATAGCGCCAGGTAGCGACTGGTGAGCGGCCGGTAATGACGGGCCCCGCCACGAGAACGCCGGCTCCCCACCACAATCACACATTTATCAAGCCGATCCTGCTTAGCGACTGAGATAGCGCCATATAGCGACTCATTCATCATTATTCCAGCCTCAGCCCACAGCGCCAGCGTCCGACCTTGAACAGCGACAGGTATGACCTCTCGCTACCTGGCGCTCTCCAATGCATTTCAATGGAACAATCTTTAAGTATTAATAATTAATTGTTATTTTTTTTTTTTTTTTTTAATGTGAAAAATTCTGTGACCACTTCTGCAATGTTAGATAATTTTTTTAAAGGAAAAAAAAAAAATTTGTGCAGAATTGATATTACAGGTCTGATATTAATGTATTCATATTACAAAATTATTTTAAAAACTTTTTTTTTTTTGTTTCCAAAAATATGGTTGTTTGGGGGTTAAAAAACTACTTTTAACACATTGCCGCCAGCGCTCTGGGTTTAAACATGCATTTCACAGCGCGAGAATTTTTCGAGCGTGATTTTTTGATGAATATGGTGGGAGCCGGTCGCTCTGACCAGTCGCTATCATGCGGTCCCATACATCGCGGAACCTGTCAAATAGCGACTCGTCACCTTGTATTCAACATTACTGCACACCGACTGAGTCGCTGTCAACAACCGAACAACGGCCAAGCACGGCGACTACTAGCGGGCGCTGTGAAAATACCGCTACAGTCGCTCAACTGTCGCTACCTGGCGCTATTAATAAATCAGCCTCCCCGTTGGAATAATGCGCATCCAACCCCATGTGATTATAGAGGCATAAATTAAAAATGATAATCACAGTAATATTATTATAATGCAAGACTGGCTCCAAATTAACTTTTTAGATTATAATGCAATATATACAATTGTAATGCAATGCAACATAACATCACAATTATTATTCGTATTGTTAGGACTCTGTTCCTCGCCCCGGTTTGGGATGCCCGTCAGATCGCCCCCATAGGAACTCACCTTTCCCCAGTCATCCGCCGCAGTCTTTTAGACTCCAGCGCTGGCACCTGCAGGGTTTTCTTCCACTTTAAAGTGGACCAACACCCAGGATTTTCACTATCCTGGGTTTTGTTCCACTTCGGTGGGGCACCTAGATCGGGGGTGCCCCGCTGTGTGAAACCCCCCAGAACGCCCGGAAACACTCACCTCGCCATGCTCCTACGCGGGCGCTCATCCAATCAGAGCGCTCAGAGCCGTTGTGGTATGCACGTACAAGCGGCGTCCAACCACAGCGGCTCTGAGCGCTGGAAGCCGCGTCTCGCGCTTCCCTCTAACAGGGAGCGCGCCCGCGGCGGGCATTCACAAACGGCCGGCGGGGGTGCGCGACCTGCTAGAGGGAAGCGCGAGACGCGGCCGCGCCCGTGCAAGCGCTGTTGGAACGGGGTTAAACCGGACCTTCAGCGTGATTTAATGAAAAGCCCAAACTCTTAAAAAACGGTTCCCCAGCATCTAAAGTTAATATATTTTACGTTTTTAGTCACTAACTTATTAGTCTTTCCCCCACTGGGCTGCAACTCTGTTCAGGAATTTAGGATACGGGCGCCGCCATCTTGACTCAGAAGCATCACACTTACTGAGGAGAGGAAAGTGGGATAAAGTACAGGGGGTGGGTTATAGCTGTGCTTTGCTCAGACAGAGTAGAGCTGGGGTCAGGGAAAGGACAGCAATCCCAGAATGCAGAGCAGCACAGTCAGAAGACACTTCCTGTTTGCAGGCTGCCTGATAAGATGGCAGCTTCCATAAGCCGCCATCTTGGATGTTTAAAGGTTCATAACATGCAGTAGGATGATTTTTAATGTGAGCAATCTGTATGTACAGAGGGGGGACATATAAGATAGGCTCTTATTCAGGGTGAGGGTCCGGATTAATGTGGGCAATCTGTATGTACAGGGGGGGAACATATAAGATAGACTCTTATTCAGGGTGAGGGTCCGGATTAATGGGGGCAATCTGTATGTACAGGGTGTGGGAAACATATAAGATAGACTCTTATTCAGGGTGAAGGTCCGCTTTAAGGTAAGGTTTCTGGGCCTCCTGGGGGGTTCCTCCCCGCGGGACATCCCGATTTCGGATGCCCCGCAGGGAGGGATCTGATCCCCCCTGGGTGTTGGTCCACTTTAAAGTGGATGAACAGTCAAATTTTAATAACTTTTATAATTCAGAAGAAAAAAAGAGCGCACCAACTCTATAGATGTATATGACTAGTGTGCTTCACCGGAGGGTAGGTATATGTATTACACTATATAATTGACTCCAGGGGGTCCCACAACCCCCCCAACAAACCCAGTGGCACCACTACTTTATCAAATTTATATATAACTGTATTGGAGCATATATTAACAATACAGAATGGTAAGACAATTTAAAACATACTAAAAAACATATAACAACCTAAGATGCGGGGAGAGGGGCAAAGGAGTGACATAAATGCTGTTCAGGTATAATATATAATATATATATAATGTCATAGTCTGATCATACAAAAAATCCAGTCTGATCCCAGCTGGAAAATGCTTGTTGTGTGTTCAATCAATACATAATAATACAATATACAATGAATCCCAAAATAAATAAATATCCTATATATCCGGCTATATCTAAATAACCTATATAACTGCCCATAAACTCAATGCTACTAAAGTGCAATGTGCAAACATAAATGAGGGCGCCCTGAAGAAGTGACGCGGTGACGTCACGGAACGCGTCGGCGGTGAGGTGGGGGGGGTTGCGGCTGCTGCTCGGCTCTGGACATGTGAGACCTTTATCGGTTTACATATGTTTTATGTCTGTTTTATCTCCACCCGGCTGGTCCTCATTTATTAGCGCATAAATAGCACGTTGGCACATTGCATTTTTGTAGCATTGAGGGCCGGTTGGGGGGTTTCACACAGTAGAGGAAACCCAATTTGGCATGCCCCTGGAGTAGGGAACAAACCCACTGGGGCATTCCAATTCGGGATGCCCCACTGTAAAACCCTCCCTATTGGCCCTATTCCCAGAGCCAACACCACATTACCCTGCAGCTGCATCCCTAATATGCCTTTAGCTGGGACGCATTCTGAATAGCCAGCACAGGCACGTCCCCAACTAAAGGCGAGCAGGGATGCGGCTGCAGTGTAATCTGGGAAAAAGGCCAGTCGGGGGTATTTCACACAGTGGGGCTTCCAAATTTGGGAGGCCCCACTGGGTTTTGTTCCCTACTCCAGGGGTATCCCAAATTGTGATCCTCCACTGTGTGAAACCCCCCATCTGGCCCTTTTCCCAGAGCCCAAACCACATTATACTGCAGCTGCATCCCTACTCTGCCTTTAGCTGGGACGCATTCTGAGTAGCCAGTGTGGGCACATCCCAAACTAAAGGCGAGCAGGGATGCGGCTGCAGTGTAATCTGATGTTCTTTTACATTTTATTCGGTGTGCGGAAGAGGGAGCAGTTATACAGCGAGTATATAACAAACTCTATATTTTGAGTGGAAATGTTGGTGGGTCGTATTATACGCCGGCAAATACGGGTATATGTTTTTTAGTATGTTTTAAATTCTTACCGTTCTGTATTGTTAATATATGTTTGATAAAGTAGTGGTGCTACTGGGTTTGTTGGGGGGTTGTGGGACCCCTGGAGTCAATTATATAACTTTTATAATTCAATATTATTTTATGCTGCACTAAATTATCATAACAAAAAACATTGTTATAACACTGTGACATTAACACTTTAGTGACAGACCTGTAATGACAATTCTGCATAAAAATATAAAAAGTCATGAAAGTTTCTAAAAGGAGACGTCACACAATGATTGGAGCAAAAAAAATAAATTGTCTAACACGCTGTTTCAACACAAGCAAATGAACGGCCATTGAAATGTATGGGAGAGCGACACTGAGCGACAAGGTAATACCTGGCGATCCTGAGACTAGAGCACCGGCGCTATACACTGAGCCGCCTGTAATAATACATGTGATGCTACATGGCGCTGTTAGAGGCGCTATACACTGACCTGCCTGTAATAATACATGTGATGCTACATGGCGCTGTTAGAGGCGCTATACACTGACCTGCCTGTAATAATACATGTGATGCTACATGGCGCTGTTAGAGGCGCTATACACTGACCTGCCTGTAATAATACATGTGACGCTACATGGCGCTGTTAGAGACGCTATACACTGACCTGCCTGTAATAATACATGTGACACTACATGGCGCTGTTAGAGGCGCTATACACTGACCTGCCTGTAATAATACATGTGACGCTACATGGCGCTGTTAGAGGCTCTATACACTGAGCCGCCTGTAATAATACATGTGACGCTACATGGCGCTGTTAGAGGTGCTATACACTGAGCTGCCTGTAATAATACATGTGACGCTACATGGCGCTGTTACAGGCTCTATACACTGAGCCGCCTGTAATAATACATGTGACACTACATGGCGCTGTTAGAGGCGCTATACACTGACCTGCCTGTAATAATACATGTGACGCTACATGGCGCTGTTAGAGGCGCTATACACTGACCTGCCTGTAATAATACATGTGACACTACATAACGCTGTTAGAGGTGCTATACACTGACCTGCCTGTAATAATACATGTGACGCTACATGGCGCTGTTAGAGGCGCTATACACTGACCTGCCTGTAATAATACATGTGACGCTACATGGCGCTGTTAGAGGCGCTATACACTGACCTGCCTGTAATAATACATGACGCTACATGGCGCTGTTAGAGGCGCTATACACTGACCTGCCTGTAATAATACATGTGACGCTACATGGCGCTGTTAGAGGCGCTATACACTGACCTGCCTGTAATAATACATGTGACGCTACATGACGCTGTTAGAGGCGCTATACACTGACCTGCCTGTAATAATACATGTGACGCTACATGGCGCTGTTAGAGGCGCTATACACTGACCTGCCTGTAATAATACATGTGACGCTACATGGCGCTGTTAGAGGTGCTATACACTGACCTGCCTGTAATAATACATGTGACGCTACATGGCGCTGTTAGAGGTGCTATACACTGACCTGCCTGTAATAATACATGTGACGCTACATGGCGCTGTTAGAGGCGCTATACACTGACCTGCCTGTAATAATACATGTGACACTACATGACGCTGTTAGAGGTGCTACACACTGACCTGCCTGTAATAATACATGTGACGCTACATGGCGCTGTTAGAGGTGCTACACACTGACCTGCCTGTAATAATACATGTGACACTACATGGCGCTGTTAGAGGTGCTACACACTGACCTGCCTGTAATAATACATGTGACACTACATGGCGCTGTTAGAGGCGCTATACACTGACCTGCCTGTAATAATACATGTGACGCTACATGGCGCTGTTAGAGGTGCTATACACTGACCTGCCTGTAATAATACATGTGACGCTACATGACGCTGTTAGAGGCGCTATACACTGAGCTGCCTGTAATAATACATGTGACGCTACATGGCGCTGTTAGAGGCGCTATACACTGACCTGCCTGTAATAATACATGTGACGCTACATGGCGCTGTTAGAGGCGCTATACACTGACCTGCCTGTAATAATACATGTGACGCTACATGACGCTGTTAGAGGCGCTATACACTGACCTGCCTGTAATAATACATGTGACGCTACATGACGCTGTTAGAGGTGCTATACACTGACCTGCCTGTAATAATACATGTGACGCTACATGGCGCTGTTAGAGGTGCTATACACTGACCTGCCTGTAATAATACATGTGACACTACATGACGCTGTTAGAGGCGCTATACACTGACCTTCCTGTAATAATACATGTGACGCTACATGGCGCTGTTAAAGGTGCTATACACTGACCTGCCTGTAATAATACATGTGACGCTACATGGCGCTGTTAGAGGTGCTATACACTGACCTGCCTGTAATAATACATGTGACGCTACATGGCGCTGTTAAAGGTGCTATACACTGACCTGCCTGTAATAATACATGTGACGCTACATGGCGCTGTTAGAGGCGCTATACACTGACCTGCCTGTAATAATACATGTGACGCTACATGGCGCTGTTAGAGGCGCTATACACTGACCTGCCTGTAATAATACATGTGACGCTACATGGCGCTGTTAGAGGCGCTATACACTGACCTGCCTGTAATAATACATGTGACGCTACATGACGCTGTTAGAGGCGCTATACACTGACCTGCCTGTAATAATACATGTGACGCTACATGGCGCTGTTAGAGGTGCTATACACTGACCTGCCTGTAATAATACATGTGACGCTACATGGCGCTGTTAGAGGCGCTATACACTGACCTGCCTGTAATAATACATGTGACGCTACATGACGCTGTTAGAGGCGCTATACACTGACCTGCCTGTAATAATACATGTGACGCTACATGACGCTGTTAGAGGCGCTATACACTGACCTGCCTGTAATAATACATGTGACGCTACATGACGCTGTTAGAGGCGCTATACACTGACCTGCCTGTAATAATACATGTGACGCTACATGACGCTGTTAGAGGCGCTATACACTGACCTGCCTGTAATAAAACATGTGACGCTACATGACGCTGTTAGAGGCGCTATACACTGACCTGCCTGTAATAATACATGTGACGCTACATGACGCTGTTAGAGGCGCTATACACTGACCTGCCTGTAATAATACATGTGACGCTACATGGCGCTGTTAGAGGCGCTATACACTGACCTGCCTGTAATAATACATGTGACGCTACATGACGCTGTTAGAGGCGCTATACACTGACCTGCCTGTAATAATACATGTGACGCTACATGACGCTGTTAGAGGCGCTATACACTGACCTGCCTGTAATAATACATGTGACGCTACATGACGCTGTTAGAGGCGCTATACACTGACCTGCCTGTAATAATACATGTGACGCTACATGACGCTGTTAGAGGCGCTATACACTGACCTGCCTGTAATAAAACATGTGACGCTACATGACGCTGTTAGAGGCGCTATACACTGACCTGCCTGTAATAATACATGTGACGCTGCCTGCTGCTACGAGGCGCTACCTAACCCCCATAGTAGGGAGTCTCTTTGAGGCAAATACCTATTGCAGGCACATGGATAAGCGGGGAGTGGGGTGCCGTCCATTCAGCTCTCGTGGCCGATCTGATGTCAGATGTTGGCTAAGGCAGATATAAAAGAAGTGTGAGCCCTGATTGGGCGGCTGATCGTTGGAGGGTGTATTTTTAATGGGTGATCCGGGGGGTATTCCACACAGCGGGGCATCCCAAACCCTGCTGGAGAGGAAACCCTCCGGCTGTCGTTCCATCACAGTCACAACCAACACTGGCGCACACGGCGCGAGGCACAATCCAATCACGGCAGATTTACTAAACAGGATTTTACTAATAAGTCGCATTTTAAGTAAACCTCTTTGACTACATTAAAGCTGCACTCCGGTCTGACACGAGGCTCTAGCATGGCCACACATACAACAATCTCCTTGTACAATCAGACCAAACGTGCAGAAAATTGTTTTTTTTTGGGACGTAAATAGCCATTGTATGCTTGCACACACATAGGAATCTTTCCTTCGCATTTAACTCATCTGTGCTGTGAGACAGACACAAGCAGTGAGTGTACACAGCGCCGCGGGGAGCAGTTGCGGGGATAGGTGCCCCGCTCAAGAGGAATCAAAGCTGCCACACCCTGGTCACAAGATCATTTCCTTAACCCCTAAATGTAGGCTTGTATGTAATAGTAATACATTACATTTTACTTATATTTTATATTATTATTATTTTAAATAATGTCATATATATATATATATATATATATATATATATTAGCATCCACATATATTATTACTATATAATAATATATTATTCATATTATCGTTCATTGTCCTTCCCAGATTGACTCAATATCCTAAGGTATTAATAAATATTTGTATTTAATATTAATACATCATATACTTATTATTATTATGTAATAATAATAAAATATATATATGTATCATCATAATATATAAGACATTACATTTTACTTATATTTTATATTATTATTATTTTATATAATGATATATATATATATATATATATATATATATATATATACATATAATTGCATCCACATATATTATTACTATATAAAAATATATTATTCATATTATCATTCATTGTCCTTCCCATATTGATTCAATATCTTAAAACAGTAATAATAATTATTTGTATTTGCATTTAATATTAATACATCATATACTTATACAATAATAATAATAATAATAAAATGTGGGCCTTATTCATGAAGGTATAGCGCCAGGTAGTGCCTGTACAGCGGCCAGGTAGCGGCAGGTGAACGCCGGACACGGCACGCAATTCCACATTTATGAAGGCATTTCTGGTGAGCGACTCTAACAGCGTCACGTAGCGACCGATTCATCATCACAGGCGGCTCCGCGGATCCCGGCGCCGCTCTGGCTTTCAGAGCCTGGTATTACCTGTCGCTACCTGTCGCTCTCCCATACATTTCAATGGATGTTACTTCTTCTCTTTAAACAGGGTTGTATGACCTCTCCTGGCCTATTTACCGTAAATACATTTTTGAAAAGTTTTTTTATTTTTTATATTTTTATGCAGAATTGTCATTACAGATCTGGTACTAAAGTGTTAATGTCACAATGTAATAACAATGTAATTGCATATGTTTTTGCTTTGTTACTGGTGGATATGGGTTCAAAAACGGACTTTAATTACACAGCCTCTGGCGCTCTAGGCTGCAGCGACACAATTTTGAGCGCCGTTGCTGTGTAAGGCTGTTTTTTTGATGAATACAGTTTGCGTCCGTCGCTCACACTGACCAGTCGCTACCGTTCCCTCCCATATAGCGCTGTACTGGTGTAATAGCGACTCACACATCAAATTCATCAATGCTGGCCAGCGACTGAGGCACTCTGTAATAGCGACTGACGGACGATCATAGCGACCACTAGCGGTCGTTCTTAGCGCCACAGTACAGACGCTCATCTGTCGCTACCTGGCGTTAGTAACGAATCAGCCTGCCTATATATAATATATATATATATATATATATATATATATATATATATATATTATCATCCTCATATATTATTACTATCTAAAAATATATTATTCATATTACGGTATCATTCATTGTCCTTCCCATATTGACTCAATATCCTAAAGCAGTAATAATAATTATTTGTATTTAATATTAATACATCATATACTTATATTTTATAATATTATATAATGTAATATATATATATATATATATATATATATATATATAGTTATTATTCTATATTATTGCTACTATATAATAATATACCGGTATTATCATTCATTTTTATTCCTAGATCAAATCAATTTCCTAATGCACTAATAAAAATTATGTAAAAATAATATATTATATATATATATATATATATATATATATATATATATACACATATATATATATATATATATATACACATATATATATATACACATACAAATAACATTATTATTATTATATAATACTTTATATTATAATTATTGTTTAAATATTATATTATTGTATATACTATAGCATTATATGAAAAAAAAAATCTAAAAATGTATTTAAAAACATTTGATCAATTAATATATTATATTTAAATTGATAAATGATTATAGGCCAGGAGAATAATATGGTTGCGTATGGAAAGTAAGAGATTTCGGATAGGAGCAGTTGGGTAGTGGAGGATATACATGACAGCTGCATGTTTCAGCGAGCACGTGTGTAAATGTATATGACGGAGCGCAGATCTGGTGACAGCGAGACGCCGCCGGTACATTAGGCCCCCGGTCGCCCGCTGAGCCTCTGCAGGGGCAGTGTGTGTGCGTGTGCGTGAGGACATTGCTAATTGGTTTCATTGAGCTACGCCTGCAGGTCTGTGTGCTATGTAGGTCACCTCTGCCCTTGTGAGACGCTGTGTGCCAGGGGGCGGGAGGGAGACGGGCAGCATATGGAGCCAGGGTATTAGAACCCACCAATCCACAGTATACCCCCCCCCCCCCCGACCAGCCTGGGTTCCACTGTGACCTCAGATCAGCTCCAACCTTCCTGGTGTGAAATATTGGCGTACAGGACGGATTTTCTGGGACAAAATACAGACCTGTGAACTACAACTGGGACATATCTGCTTATTGCTAATATAATAAAGCACATTTCTACCATAATCAATGTTAGATATCCATCTCATAGTGTTACCCCTACCTGAAATATTGCTTTATATTTCTATACTCACCCCCTATTGGTCGAGGCGACACATGATGCCCAGAAAGCTTCTCTATACAGTAAGTACAGAGTTCCCCTGATGCCCAGAAAGAATTTCTATTGGTAGACAGTCCCCATGATGCCCAGAAAGCCTTTCTATAGGTAGAGGATCCCCATGATGCCCAGAAAGCCTTTCTATAGGTAGAGGATCCCCATGATGCCCAGAAAGCCTTCTTATTGGTGGAGGATCCTCGTGATGCTCAGAAAGCCTTTCTATTGGTAGAGGACCCCCATGATGCTCAGAAAGCCTTTCTATAGGTAGAGAGTGCCCATCATGCCCAGAAAGCCTTTCTATAGGTAGAGAGAGCCCATCATGCCCAGAAAGCCTTTCTATAGGTAGAGAGAGCCCATCATGCCCAGAAAGCCCTTCTATAGGTAGAGAGAGCCCATCATGCCCAGAAAGCCTTTCTATAGGTAGAGAGAGCCCATCATGCCCAGAAAGCCCTTCTATAGGTAGAGAGAGCCCATCATGCCCAGAAAGCCTTTCTATAGGTAGAGAGAGCCCATCATGCCCAGAAAGCTTTCTTATTGGTAGAGAATCCCCATGGTGCCCAGAAAGCCTTTCTATAGGTAGAGAGTGCCCATCATGCCCAGAAAGCTTTCTTATTGGTAGAGAATCCCCATGGTGCCCAGAAAGCCTTTCTATAGGTAGAGAGTGCCCATCATGCCCAGAAAGCTTTCTTATTGGTAGAGAATCCCCATGATGCCCAGAAAGCCTTTCTATAGGTAGAGGATCCCCATGATGCCCAGAAAGCCTTTCTATAGGTAGAGAGTGCCCATCATGCCCAGAAATCCTTTCTATAGGTAGAGAGAGCCCATCATGCCCAGAAAGCCCTTCTATAGGTAGAGAGCGCCCATCATGCCCAGAAAGCCTTTCTATAGGTAGAGAGAGCCCATCATGCCCAGAAAGCCCTTCTATAGGTAGAGAGAGCCCATCATGACCAGAAAGCTTTCTTATTGGTAGAGAATCCCCATGATGCCCAGAAAGCCTTTTTATAGGTAGAGAGTGCCCATCATGCCCACAAAGCCCTTCTATAGGTAGAGAGAGCCCATCATGACCAGAAAGCTTTCTTATTGGTAGAGCATCTCCATGATGCCCAAAAAATCATTTCTATTGGTAGAGAATCCCAAAAATGCCCAGAAAACCTCTCCATTGGTAGTAAACCCAGCAGGGCATCCCGATTTAGGATTTAGTGGCCGGCACTGGAGTTTTTTAGGCTCCGGGGCGGCCTCACTGGGTTTGGAACCTATACTCACCTATACCCGCAGCCATGTCAAACGATGACTTCTGCTGCACCAAATGTGCTGCTGAGAAATTATTATTGCCGACACCCGGCTTCAGGCTGTGATGTCATCAGCAGCCGGTGCATCCCATTGGACAATTACCTGAAACTGGGTGACAGGTTTCCAGCAATAGACCCGGATGACCGATAATCAGGAAAAAGTTTCTCAGCGGCGGATGGACCTGCCTTTGGAAGCGTCATGGCTGGACCAGGGTTTGAGTGAGTATAGGTGGCCATTAGATTGGTAGCAGAGCCATGCGTGTCCATGAGATACACTTCCTCTCTATTTTTTGCATTGTCGGGACAGCAAAAGTGCACGTACCCTGAACATTCAGATTTGCGGCTGACTGACCCGAGAGCATGTTGGGGGATCTCCTCCATACAGCCAGGACTGTCCCTTTAAGGAAACTTAGGCCCTTATTTAACAAGGGATAGCGCCAGGTAGCGAATGGTGAGCGAACGGTAATGACGCTCACCGCCACGAGAACGCCGGCTACCCTCCGCAATCACACATTTATCAAGCCGATCCTGCTTAGCGACTGACAGAGCGCCAGATAGCGACTCATTCATCATTATTCCAGCCTCACCCCACAGCGCCAGCGAGCGACCTTGAACAGCGACAGGTATGACCTCTCGCTACCTGGAGCTCTCCAATGCATTTCAATGGAGCAATCTTTAAATATTCATAATTATTTGCTATTATTTTTTTTTTTATTTTTTTTTAATGTCAAAAATTCTGTGACCACTTCTGCAATGTTAGATATTTTTTTTAAGCTAAAAAAAAAAAAAAAAATGTGCAGAATTGATATTACAGGTCTGATATTAATGTATTCATATTACAATATGTTTTTAAAAACTAGTTTTTTTGTGTTTCCAAAAATATGGTTGTTTGGGGGTTAAAAAACTACTTTTAACCCATCGCCGCCAGCGCTCTGAGGTTTAAACAAACATTTCACAGCGCGAGAATTTTTGGAGCGTGATTTGTTAATGAATATGCTGGGAGCCGTTCGCTATGGCCGTTCGCTGTCATGCGCTCCCATACAGCGCGGAACCTGTCAAATAGCGACTCATAACCCCGTATTCAACATTACCGCACACCGACTGAGTCGCTGTCAACAGCCGAACAACGGCCAAGCACAGCGAATACTAGCGGGCGCTGTGAAAATAACGCTACTGTCGCTCATCTGTCGCTACCTGGCGCTATTAATGAATCAGCCTGTTACTCGATTTGTCCTCAATAATTCTCCCTGGTCTAGAGTTCCCCCGCAGCACAGCACAGGCGCGGGTTTATGTTACGCAGCAACAATGGAAATACAGCGCGTTGCTTAGATGGCAGGTGCCATTCCATACCTGAAATACGACACTGCCAGAGGGCGAGGGTGCACCGAGGGGCAGGTGGAGGATCGGGTGCCTGTCTGTGTGTCTGTACGCTAACTAGTCCATCTGTCACTTCTGTCCCAACAGAGCGCTGCCCGCTGTGTCCGCCGCAGACCGACCAATGTAAAGAGGGGACGCCCAGCCGCCGCAGCGCGTGACAGCAGGATGCTGGAGCCGGGGTGGCGGGTCCCCTCCATCTGGGTGCAAGGATCCCGTAAGTAACAACCAGCTTTTACCATGTTACATTATTCTCCAGACACATTGCGAGACGCACACACGTTGTAACAAGCATTAATCTCTAAAAGAGCAGAAGCAGAACTGGCTGAGGTGTTGCCCCTATACAGGAGGTGTGTTACAATGTAGCAAAGGCTTATCTCTGAAAGAGTGGAAATAGAACTGGTTGCTCCCTATATGGAGGTGTGTTACAATGTAGCAAAGGCTTATCTCTAAAAGAGTGGAAATAGAACTGGCTGCCCATTATACTGAGGTGTGTTACAATGTAGCAAATGCTTATCTCTGAAAGAGTGGACATGGATCTGGCTGCCCATTATACGGAGGTGTGTTACAATGTAGCAAATGCTTATCTCTGAAAGAGTGGAAATAGAACTGGCTGCCCATTATACTGAGGTGTGTTACAATGTAGCAAACAGTTATCTCTGAAAGAGTGTAAATAAAACTGGCTGCCCATTATACGGAGGTTTGTTACAATGTAGCAAACACTTATCTTTAAAAGAGTGGAAATAGAACTGGCTGCCCATTATACGGAGGTTTGTTACAATGTAGCAAGGGTAACAATAGAAAGGTCTAAATCCTATACTGAGTAACGTTACAATGTAGGAAGCATTTATCTCTGAAAGAGTAGAAATAAAACTGGCTGCCCATTATACTGAGGTGTGTTACAATGTAGCAAACACTTATCTTTAAAAGAGAGGAAATAGAACTGGCTGCCCATTATAATGAGGTGTGTTACAATGTAGCAAACACTTATCTCTAAAAGAGTGGAAATAGAACTGGCTGCCCATTATACGGAGGTTTGTTACAATGTAGCAAGGGTAACAATAGAAAGGTCTAAATCCTATACTGAGTAACGTTACAATGTAGGAAGCATTTATCTCTGAAAGAGTAGAAATAAAACTGGCTGCCTATTATACTGAGGTGTGTTACAATGTAGCAAACACTTATCTCTGAAATAGTGGAAATAGAACTGGCTGCTCCCTATACGGAGGTGTTTTACAATGTAGCAAACGCTTATCTCTCAAAGAGTGGAAATATAACTGGTTGCTCCCTATACGGAGGTGTGTTACAATGTAGCAAACGCTCATATCTGAAAGAGCGGAAATAGAACTGGCTGCTCCCTATACGGAGGACTGTTACAATGTAGCAAACAGTTATCTATGAAAAAGTGGAAATAGAACTGGTTGCCCGTTATACTGAGGTGTGTTACAATGTACCAAACACTTATTTCTGAAAGGGTGGAAATATAACTGGTTGCTCCCTATACGGAGGTGTGTTACAATGTAGCAAACGCTTATCTCTCAAAGAGTGGAAATATAACTGGTTGCTCCCTATACGGAGGACTGTTACAATGTAGCAAACAGTTATCTATGAAAGAGTGGAAATAGAACTGGCTGTCCATTATACTGAGGTGTGTTACAATGTAGCAAGAGTAACAATAGAATGGTCTGACTCCTATACTGAGTAATGTTACAATGTAGCAAGCATTTATCTCAGAAAGAATAGAAACAGAACTATCTGTCTCTTATACTAAGATCTGTTACAATGTAGCAAACACTTATCTCTGAAAGAGTGGAAATAGAACTGGCTGCCCATTATACTGAGGTGTGTTACAATGTAGCAAGGGTAACAATAGAATGGGCTGACTCCTATACTGAGTAATGTTACAATGTAGAAAGCATTTATCTCTGAAAGAGTAGAAATAGAACTTTCTGGCTGTTATACTGAGGTGTGTTACAATGTAGCAAACACTTATCTCTGAAAGGAGAGTTTTGCGGCAACCTGGGGGGGGGGGGGGGGGGTTCCAGTGAAAAGGCAGTGGCTGGCCATGGAGTCTTACAATCCAGGGCCGGCCGCCTGGATTTAACACTATGACATCAAGGGACTCACTGGTCACAGCAGCAGGGATTGGGTATCCAATGATTTGGGATGCCCCGGGGACATGGCCCAAAACCCGGGATGGTCCAATTTGATATTTGAACATAATAAGGCTTCTAATATGTCACCTGATCACAGAGCAGATCTGGCCCCGCCCCTCAGCCGCCCAGTCACATGTCCCACATGCCACCTCCCACACAGTGCTCTCCTATCCCACTGTGTAAATTATTAAAGGGAACACAACCGGGGAGGACGACCGCTCGCCTCTCACGTTCTCGACTCAACTTTCAGCCACCGACACACCACAATACGTCTCCGTGACGCTAAGAGAACGAGAAGCCGAGAGAATGAGAGCCCCCCCCCCCGCGCCGCGCCACCGCGGTGGTAACGAGTCGCTTGTCATTCTGGAAGCGGCTGCTGCCTCTCTGGATTTATCCCCCAGAACAATACAGCGAGTTTCTCGTTTCCAAAAGCCATTTATTATTAATAACGCCGAGGCGTGCCGAGTGTCACGGAGCAGCACGAGATCCGCCGCCGCTGTGCGGGGTAGCTGGAGTTCAGCGAACGACAGCGGCGGGTAAACATTCGCATGTGGCGGCGCAGGCAACAGGCGCAATACACGATAAAGGCGAATTAAAGTGGACCAAAACCCACAGAGATCAGCCCAGGAATCTATAAGAATCCCGGGGCAATTGATCCCCCCCCCCTCTGGGGCATCCAGAATCGGGATGCCCCGCTGTGTGAAACCCCCCAGGTCACCCATAAACTCACCTTCTTTCCCAGTCCAATGGTGCATGCGTGAGCCGCATCCCCGCTATCCCTATAGCAGGGAGCGTGTCCGCACCAGGCATTTGTGAATGGCCGGCACAGACACGCTCCCTGTTAGAGGGAAGCGGGGGATGCAGCCGTCAGCGTGCTCAGATCGTATTAGACGAGCTCCTGGACAAAGGGGCTTGAGTGGATCTGAGCGCGCTGATTGGACGAGCAGCCGTCCATGCGTCGTAGGATCAGGAAGAGTTGAGCTTGTTTGGGTGGGTTTCACACAGCGGGGCATCCCAGAGTGGGGTGTCCCGGGGGCAAGGACCAAAACTCAGGCTAGTCAAAATCCTGGGTTTTGGTCCACTTTAAAGCAGCACAAAACCCTTTTTAGATCCCCCAGCGGTGGGTCGGTTTAAAGCGGAACAAAACTTGTGAATTTGAATTTCCTGGGTATTGTTCCGTGACCCTGTAGCATCCCAAATTGGGATTCCCCTGCTGTGTGTAACCCCCTCCCCCCTGCCCAGAAAGCCCAGTATAACTCACCTCTCCTCCCTTCAATCAGAGCCTACACCCTTTCGGCAGACGGCTCTGATTGAAATCAATGGGGAGCGCATCCCTGTTGGCACCTATCTGAATGGCTGGGTCACAGGGCATGCAGTAGCGCTTTCTCCCCACTGTAAGCAATCAGGACCTGCACATGCGCCGTTGGAGCAAGGAAAGGTGAGTATTTTTTTCATGGGCCCAAGGGGGGGGGTCAAACAGCGGGGCATCCCAATTTGGGGAAAAGTCAGTGGCCGGCCCTGGACCCTTGGTTGGCCATCAAGACAATGCCCACCTGCCATTTTTGAGAACACAAAAATGGTTGATTTCAAGAATGTGACGCAGCCTGCTGGTCTCCCTGTAATCTGGGGAGCACTTCCCCTCCCAGTGGCCGCATCCCCGCTATCTCTTTAGGGGTGGGAGGGGATTCGAGCGCGCTGATTGGACGAGAGGACGCACATGTGCCATAGGACCGGGAAGAAGTGAGTTTGTTTGGGCGATCTGGGGGGTTTTACAGAGAGGAGCAGCCCCGATCAGGGTACTCCGGGGGAAAGGACCAAAACCCAGGATAGTTAAAATCCTGGCTTTTCAGTAAAGTGGAGCAAAACCCATGATTTTCACTATCCTGGGTTTCGGTCCTTGCCCCAGGGAAAATCCTGGTTTGGGATGCCCTGCTGTGTGCAACTTCCCAAATGATGTGCGGGCTCTCGGCCAATCAGCGCTGTATATACAGCCCGGAATACGCCTTTGTTCAAACCTTAGCCCAGAGATGCTGGGGATGTGTCCGGCATTGATTACCTCACCATGGAAGCCACGGCAAAGTTTTGCAGAGACTCAAAAGGAGGTGGGATTTGAGGGTTGGATGAAGCCACGCCCCCTCATTGATGGATGGATGAAGCCACGCCCCCTCATTGATTGATGGATAGGAGATACATTGTAACAGTTACAACAATAGAAACACTTTGAATAGGCAAATGAATCATTTTTTGCTGCAGATCTGCGTGTTACGCCTCAAAGAGGGACAATATGTAAATGAAGCCACGCTCCCTCATTGAGGGATGAACAAAGCCACGCCCCCTCATTGAGGGATGGGCGACGCCACGCCCCCTCACCGAGGAATGGATGAAGCCACGCCCCCTCATTGAGGGATGGACAAGAGATACATTGTAACAGTTACAACAATAGAAACAGTTTAAATAGGCAAATAAATCATTTATTGCTGCAGATCTGCATGTTACACCTCAAAGAGGGGCAATATGTAAATGAAGCCACACCCCTTCATTAAGTGATGGATGAAGCCACACCCCTTCATTAAGTGATGGACGAAGCCACACCCCTTCATTAAGTGATGGATGAAGCCACACCCCCTCAATGAGATTTGGAGAGGAGAGAAATTGTAACAGTTACAACAATACAAACACTTTGAATAAGCAAATGAATCAGTAATTGCTGCAGATCTGCATGTTACACCTCAAAAAGGGACAATATGTAAATGAAGCCACACCCACTTATTGAAGGATGGGTTAAGCCACACCTCCCTCACTGAGGAATGGATGAAGCCACGCCCCCTCATTGAGGGATGGATAGGAGATACATTGTAACAGTTACAACAATAGAAACACTTTGCAAAGGCAAATGAATCATTTATTGCTGCAGATCCGCATGTTACACCTCAAAGAGGGACAAATGAGAACAAAGAGGGACAGGGGACATAGAATCAAAAGAGGGACAGTCCCTCCAAATCAGGGACACTTGGGAGGTATGACGTTAGGCAGACCCCATGCTTGTTGTACCACGTTACAGCCTATGCTAGTGATCTTTCTTTTTGAGTTAAAGGGTAATGTATCCATAGCTTCCAACATTCCAGGGTGGAAAAGAGGGACATTTGTTAAATTAGGCCACACCCCCTCATTGAGGGATGGAGGAAGCCACGCCCCTCATTGAGGGATGGAGGAAGCCACGCCCACTAATTGATTGATGCATAGGAGATACATTGTAACAGTTACAACAATAGAAACACTTTGAATAGGCAAATGAATCATTTATTGCTGCAGATCTGCATGTTACACCTCAATGAGGGACAAATGAGAACGAGGGACAGGGGAACATGGACTCAAAAGAGGGGACAGTCCCTACAAATCAGGGACAGTTGGGCGGTATGCCCCAGTCTTTCAGAGTCCAGGGCCGGCTGCAAAGACATTAGCCCCGCCCCCGAGTAGAATGACAGGCAGGGGGTGCACTGGAGGAGACCCCGCGCCCCCCTCACCCTGGGTCACCCTGGATGTTGCATTGTATAAACATTCCAATGATGGCAGCTGTCGGCAGCTTCAGATCTGATTGCAACCTCCGGGGCTCAGGGTGTTCTCGGCGCAGGAATTCGGCGCCCGTCCATCCCACAACCTATTTCTAGAATGAAATTGCTGAAATAAATCAGAGGACACAATGGGATGACAGGGAAGGGAAATACGACAATCCTCGCTGAAGAGATTGATGAGCTCGGAGTCAGAAATATATTCTAGGCCTAAACTAATTTATTGCTCCCCGGCGCTGGCAGCCACCCGGCAATGGAGGGCATCCGTTGGTGCGAGAGCCCTGTGTCCAGCATCTCCGGGGGCAATGGATGGAGGGGCCTCGCTTTTAGGGCTTTTTTTGGGGGGGCAGTTATGGCCTAGAGGTAGGGAAACAGGCTTGGGACAGGTTCGATTCCCAGCCATGGGACATGACTGAAGTGCTTTAAACCCCAATTGCTCCCCAGGTGCTGAGTTTAGGGCAGCCCACCGCCCCTTAGCGTGTGATTTACTTGTGTATAGTCACATGGTGTTTATTCACTGGTGTGCACACGGAGTTGTGTTGTTCACAGTGCACGGATGGGTAATTGCGGAGGAAAGAATTCCATGTGTGCGTTGGCGCACAATGGCCACTATTACACTATTATTATATTATATATTTATTATATGTTGGTAAAAATCTCTATTTCACTATCTCGGGTTTTGTTCCTTGTCCTGGGGGCATCCCAATTCGGATTGCCCATAAAAACTCACCTTTTCCCGATCCTACGCCACATGTGCAGACGCACGTCCAATCAGCGCCGTATGTCGTGCATATTAATGATCGGCATGGGGCTCAGATTGGACATGGAGCAGCTGTATCCCCAGTTCCCCTTCAGATTGGGGAGCCTCCCCTGGGTGCGGGAGGGCGACTCAGCCCGGAGATGCTGGGGATAGGGACGGCGATGTTTACAGGACCAGGACAAAGGTGAGTTTTGAAGCGACCCGTGGTGGGTTTACAAAGCAGGGCATTCCTCAGGGGAAAGCCAGTTGTCCTTTAGACTCCAGGGCTGGCCACGCTGGCTTTTTTTCTGCTTTAAAATGGATTAAACCCAAGTTATCTTCTCTCCGAGTCTGAAATACTCCAGGGCTGGGTTAAAGCTTGCCCCAGGGGTTGCAGGTTTTGATCCTTACCCCCGGGTCCCCCAATGCGGGATATGTGTGACACCCCCCCCCCCCCAGGTCACCCAGTAAAACTCACCTTTTCCTGATCCTACGGCACATGTGCGGACGCACGTCCAATCAGCGCCGTATGTCGTGCATATTAATGATCGCCGTGCGGCTCAGCTTAGACATGGAGCTGCTGCCTCCCCAGTCCCCTTCAGATTGGGGAGCATTCCCTCGGTGCGGGAGGGTGACTCAGCCCAGAGGTGCTGGGGCTGGGGACGGCGATGTTTACAGGACCAGGGCAAAGGTGAGTTTTGCCGTGACCCGTGGTGGGTTTACAAAGCGGGGAATTTCTGTTTGGGATGCCCCAGGGGAAAGCCAGCAGTCTTTTAGACTTAAAGTAGACCAATATCCAGGATTTTGACTATCCGATCGGGGGGTGCCCCGCTATGTGAAACCCCCCCGATCACATGTAAAAACTCACCTCACCCCGCTTCTACGGCGCATGCGTGGCCGCTCTTCCAATCAGCCCGAATGGAGACGCTGTGGTATGCGCCTCAATGAGACGTCTTACCACATCGGCTCCGAACATGCTGGCGGCCGTATCTCGCGCTCTCCTCTAACAGGGAGCGCGGCCGCGCCGGCCATTCACAATTGGCCGTCACGGACATGCGCCCTGCTAGAAAGAAGTGCGAGATGCGGCCCGCGCATACGCCGTTGAATCGGGATCCAGGAAAGGTTTCGGGGGTCCTGGGGGGGTTTCACACAGCGGGACATCCCGATTTTGGAAGCCCCACGGGGAGGGATCAGATCGGTCCGGGAATCTTATAGATTCCCGGGCCGATCCGCCTGGGTGTTGGTCCACTTTAAAGGTTGGCTGTTCTTGGTTTTTCCGCTTTAAAGTGGACCAAAACCCCAATAACCTGGCTCTAGAGTCTAAAATACTCCAGGGCTGGGTTAAAGCTTGCCCCAGAGGTTGCATTCAGATCTGAAGCTGCCCGGCCTCTGAGCGACATTGTGTCATCCATGCTGATAGCTTGCTGATCCTGGAACAGGAGGTATTTTCAGTGCCATTTAATTATATCAATTTGGGATTCCCCCACCAATAGAAACCCTGGTTTTGCCATATACTCACCTTGGGGGGGGGGGGGGGGGGATGCATGGACCTCCAGCGGCATCCCCCAACACACCGCTAGCTGACGCATGCAGCAGAAAAGCCCGGCAATCCTTTCATTCAGAATCCAATGCTGGGCACGAATACGCACTGCGGTGAGTTCTGATTGGACAAGAACCTGCACAAGAGCAGCAGGAGCGTGGAACAGGGTTACTGGTGAAAATTCCTAAAGTGGACCAAGAACTTTGTGCGACAATCCTAGCGTCTAAAGACTCCAAGGCCGTCTGCTTCACAAGCTGAAACCCCCGGGATTGCCCGCAAAACTCACCTGTCCCCCGTTAGCTGCCAGGGGCGGCATCTTTAATACGCCAGCGTCTGATAAACCCTATTGAACTTGCCCTAGGGGACATAAAATAAAGGCCCTCAAGTCGTTTAGACTCGGGGATTACGAGGGTTTGGCATGCTTTAAAGTGGTCCCAAAACCCGGGATTTTGATTATCGCAGGTTTTGATCCTTGCCCCGATTTGCGATGCTCCGCTGTGTGATACCCCCCAGGTTGCCCAGTAAAACTCACCTTTCCCCCAATCCTATGGCGAATGTGAGGAATCTCGTCCAATCAGCACGCTCGGCTGCGCTTGGCAATTTCGGCTAACAATCGGCTATGGGCCAACTGTAGCCAAAAAAAGTCGAGCGCGCCGTTAGCCTCTAACAGGGTGCGCACCCGCCGTTTACAAATGCCTGGCGCAGTATAGTTCAAGGTATTGCGGATGGCGGCTGCGCCCACACACGTGCCATTGGAAGGAGAAGGAGTAATGTTTTAAACAGGGAACCCGAATCAGGTGCCCTGAGGAGAGGAGAGTGGGATAAAGTGCAGGGGGCGGGTTATAGCTGTGCTTTGCTCAGACAGAGCAGAGCTGGGGTCAGGAAAAGGTCAGCAATCCCAGAATGGAGAGCGACACAGTCAGAAGACACTTCCTGTTTGCAGGCTGCCTGATGCTCCATGAGCTTCTTGGATGTTTAAAGGCTCATAACATGCAGTAGATGCAGGTAGGATGATTTTTAATGTGAGCAATCTGTATGTACAGGGTGTGGGAAACATATAAGATAGGCTCTTATTGAGGGTGAAGATCCGGATTAATGTGGGCAATCTGTATGTACAGGGTGTGGGAAACATAAGATAGGCTCTTATTCAGGGTGAGGGTCCGGATTAATGTGGGCAATCTGTATGTACAGGGTGTGGGAAACATATAAGATAGGCTCTTATTCAGGGTGAAGGTCCAGATTAATGTGAGCAATCTGTATGTACAGGGTGTGGGAAACATATAAGATAGGCTCTTATTCAGGGTGAAGGTCCGGATTAATGTGGGCAATCTGTATGTACAGGGGGGAAACATATAAAATAGGCTCTTATTCAGGGTGAGGGTCCGGATTAATGTGAGCAATCTGTATGTACAGGGTGTGGGAAACATATAAGATAGGCTCTTATTCAGGGTGAAGCTCCGGATTAATGTGAGCAATCTGTATGTACAGGGGGGGGGGGAAACATATAAGATAGGCTCTTATTCAGGGTGAAGGTCCGGATTAATGTGGGCAATCTGTATGTACAGGGGGGGGAAACATAAGATAGGCTCTTATTCAGGGTGAAGCTCCGGATTAATGTGGGCAATCTGTATGTACAGGGTGCGGGAAACATATAAGATATGCTCTTATTCAGGGTGAGGGTCCGGATTAATGTGGGCAATCTGTATGTACAGGTGGATGATTCGTTACATTGTGACATCACCAGTGACCTGTCATTATCTGATGAAGGATTCGTGGTCTATTCCTGCGTCAGACCTCCCCCCCCCCCCCTCCGGTGTCAGGAGCCGCTATGTGGGTTGCACAGCGCCGTCCTCTTGTATCCAATGACGGTTCAGACACAGTTTAGCGGCATTTCCTCTCCGGCTCGCTTTGAATTGACTGGTGCCGCCGGGGGGTCGCGCTCGCGCCTTCAGAAAGTTATAAAAATAGAACAGCCTCCGAACCCAACGCTGAGCGAGCAGCTACGCCGAGCCCCACGCGACATGGCGATGCCGTATACAGTGCCCGCGGGGGCGCAGGAACCGTCATGTGACCACAAACAGTCCGGAGGCCTTCCTTATTAAAGAGGCAAAGGGTTAAATGAAGCCGCTTTCTGCTCTCCCCAATGATGGATGTCTCATCCAGCCATCGTTCAGCCCGCTTTATATTTCTTAATACATCCCAGTGAACTCTTCCACCTTTGCGGGGCCTCCTCAGCAGCAGAGGGTGACTCAGAAAGCAATTCATTTTCGGTCGAATAAGTTTAATAGGGTTTATCAGGAAATGTAAAATGCTGGTGAGTGAAAGATGCCGCCCAGCAGGAAGCAGCCTAATGTAACCCTTTGCCTGGAACTAACAGCGCTATTATATATATATATATATACCTCCCAAGTGTCCCTGATTTGGAGGGACTGTCCCTCTTTTGAGGCCATGTCCCCTTGCCCCTCGTTGTTCCCATTTGTCCCTCTTTGAGGTGTAACATGCAGATCTGCAGCAATAAATTATTCATTTGCCTTTTCAAAGTGTTTATATTGCTGTAACTGTTACAATCTATGCATCCCTCAATGAGGGGGCGTGGCTTCATCCATCCCTCAATGAGGGGGCGTGGCTTCATCCATCCCCCAATGAGGGGGCGTGGCTTCATCCATCCCTCAACGAGGGGGCGTGGCTTCATCCCTCAATGAGGGGGCGTGGCGGCAAAATTAACAATTGTCCCTCTTTCCCACCCTGAAAAGTTGGGAGATATATATATATATATATATATATATATATATATATATATATATATCTAATAGAATCATCACACTTACTGAGGAGAGGAGAATGGGATAAAGTGCAGGGGGCGGGTTATAGCTGTGCTTTGCTCAGACCGGGCAGAGCTGGGGTCAGGAAAAGGTCAGCAATCCCAGAATGCAGAGCGGCACAGTCAGAAGGCACTTCCTGTTTGCAGGCTGCCTGATACTCTTTGAGCTGCCATCTTGGATGTTTAAAGGCTCATAACATGCAGTAGATGCAGGTAGGATGATTTTTAATGTGGGCAATCTGTATGTACAGGGTGTGGGAAACATATAAGATAGGCTCTTATTCAGGGTGAAGGTCCGGATTAATGTGGGCAATCTGTATGTACAGGGGAAAACATACAAGATAGGCTCTTATTCAGGGTGAAGGTCCGGATTAATGTGGGCAATCTGTATGCACAGGGGGAAACATATAAGATAGGCTCTTATTCAGGGTGAAGGTCCGGATTAATGTGAGCAATCTGTATGTACAGGGTGTGGGAAAAATACAAGATAGACTCTTATTCAGGGTCAAGGTCCGGATTAATGTGGGCAATCTGTATGCACAGGGGGAAACATATAAGATAGGCTCTTATTCAGGGTGAAGGTCCGGATTAATGTGGGCAACCTGTATGTACAGGGTGTGGGAAACATATAAGATAGGCTCTTATTCAGGGTGAGGGTCCGGATTAATGTGGGCAATCTGTATGTACAGGGTTTGGGAAAAATACAAGATAGACTCTTATTCAGGGTCAAGGTCCGGATTAATGTGGGCAATCTGTATGTACAGGGTGTGGGAAACATATAAGATAGGCTCTTATTCAGAGTGAAGGTCCGGATTAATGTGGGCAATCTGTATGTACAGGGTGTGGGAAACATATAAGATAGACTCTTATTCAGGCTGAAGGTCCGGATTAATGTGAGCAATCTGTATGTACAGGGTGTGGGAAACATATAAGATAGGCTCTTATTCAGGGTGAAGGTCCGGATTAATGTGGGCAATCTGTATGTACAGGGTGTGGGAAACATATAAGATAGGCTCTTATTCAGGGTGAAGGTCCGGATTAATGTGAGCAATCTATATGTACTGGGGGGAAACATATAAGATAGACTCTTATTCAGAGTGAGGGTCCGGATTAATGTGGGCAACCTGTATGTACAGGGTGGGGGAAACATATAAGATAGGCTCTTATTCAGGGTGAAGGTCCGGATTAATGGGGGCAATCTGTATGTACAGGGTGTGGGAAACATATAAGATAGGCTCTTATTCAGGGTGAAGGTCCGCTTTAAGAATAGTGGGCATCCAGGGGGAGTCACACATCAGGGCATCCCAAATCAGGATCAATACAGTGACCGATGCTGAATCCCGGGCTTTGGTCCACTTTGAAGCCAATCTCTTAAAGAGCATAATGACTGATTGATTCCAGCGACAGAATATAATGATTGTGTATTGGAGGCGTCCTGAATAATAAGACACTGTATAGATGTGAGCGGTGCCCTTTATAGGGATTGGTTGTCGGCGTTTGGGAACACACTGGCGGCACAGAAGTGGCGGCGCGGCGCGCGTCCAGCCTCTGCTCTCTTCCAGCCGCGCTTTCATATTGGAAATTCATTCTGACAAACCTCCGGAGAGACCGGGGGGGAGCCTCGCTGTTTGTTCAGCGCGCGGATTCGCCGTCTCAACGTTTCGGGACGAGCAAGAGAATAGTCTGGAGGCGCAGTTAAAGGGCCAGAAGCTGCAATGCAAATGCTTTTGCGTATTAGACACAGAGCTACTATTTTATTTTAAAGTGCACCAAAATTGGACCTAGCTTCTATAAGGTCCCAAAAATACCCACGCCTGTGTAATGGAAGACCATCAGGGTTTTTAACAGCAGGGCATCCCAAATTGTCCTTCTTCCAATATAATCATTTTGTCGGCGATCCCACGGCACATGCGCCGCCAGCGGCATCCCTCTTAGCCTGTGCGCGCCCATGCCCACCATAATTCTGCCACTGTTACGCACAGCCATAGAGATATGCAGGGGGTGCCGCATGGCGATCGCAACGCGCTTCTTTAGCCGTCTATATGAGACGCCAAAGAAGCTGATTGGAGGGTTAGCCGTGGGATGGCAGTCAAGGTATGTAAAACATGTGACCCGCGAGGTCCAACACAGTGGGGCATCCCAAAAAGAATGTCCTAAGAGTATAGACCAAAACCCGGGATAGTGAAAACCCCAGGTTTTTGGTCCACTTTAAAGGCATTTTACAGGTTAAATGTCAGGAAATAAATCCCATGCAGAATAATAAATAAAGCTGTTGTTGTTGAGAATCGGCCTCTTTTTGGTAACCCAGACCCTCCATTTATCTGTGAGCCGCCGGATCTATACAAAGAGGCAGATCAATGATAAACAGCAAAGTAGGGAGCAGCTATCCTCCCCTGCACACACAAGCATCCGTGTGTCCCACGCATAGTCAGATGCAAGGGGCGGGGCTAAGTCCACCCCTAAATGCTAAATAGAAAGGTGGTCAGGTATAAATAAAATCCAGGAGCTGGGTTACAGAAAAGGGGCAAGAAAATGACAGAAAAGCAAAGTAGGGAGCAGCTATCCTCCCCTGCACACACAAGCATCCGTGTGTCCCACGCATAGTCAGATGCAAGGGGCGGGGCTAAGTCCACCCCTAAATGCTAAATAGAAAGGTGGTCAGGTATAAATAAAATCCAGGAGCTGGGTTACAGAAAAGGGGCAAGAAAATGACAGAAAAGCAAAGCAGGGAGCAGCTATCCTCCCCTGCACACACAAGCATTCGTTGTGCCCCACGCATAGTCAGATGCAAGGGGCGGGGCTAAGCCCACCCCTAAATGCTAAATAGAAAGGTGGTCAGGTATAAATAAAATCCAGGAGCTGGGTTACAGAAAAGGGGCAAGAAAATGACAGAAAAGCAAAGCAGGGAGCGGCTATCCTCCCCTGCACACACAAGCATTCTTTGTGTCCCACGCACAGTCAGATGCAAGGGGCGGGGCTAAGTCCACCCCTAAATGCTAAATAGAAAGGTGGTCAGGTATAAATAAAATCTAGGGGTTGGGTTATGGAAAAGGGGCAGAAATTGAGAGAAAAGCAAAGTAGAGAGCAGCTATACTCCCCTGCACACACAAGCATTCGTTGTGTCCCATGCAAGGGGCGGAGCTAAGTCCACCTCTAAATGCTAGAAAGAAAGGTGGTCAGATATAAATAAAATCCAGAAGCTGGGTTATGGAAAAGGGGCTGGAAAATGACAGACAAGCAAAGCAGGAAGCAGCTATCCCCCCTGCACACACAAGCATTCGTGTGTCTCACACAGTCTGATGCAAGAGGGGGACGGAGATAAGTCCACCTCCAAATGCTAAGAAAAGGTGGTCAGAAAAGGGGCAGAAAATGACAGAAAAGCAAAGCAGGAAGCAGCTATCCTCCCCTGCACACACAAGCATTGGTGTGTTTCACACAGTCTGGTGCAAGAGAGGGGGGGGCGGAGATAAGTCCACCTCTAAATGCTAAATAGAAAGGTGGTCAGGGACTGGATTACAGAAAAGGGTCAGAAAATGACAGACAAGCAAAGCAGGGAGCAGCTATCCTCCCCTGCAATCTAATGCAAGATGGGCAGAGAAAAGTCCACCTCTCTAGGCTAAAAAAAAGGTGGTCATGAATAAATAAAATACAAGGGCTTGGTTACAAAAAAGGGGATTTATTTCGCAGCACGCCAGGATCATAGGTAGGTACGCAAACAAAGGTTTGTTTTTACACTTAGCCTGGACAATCCCTTTAAAGTGGACCAAAACCCAGAATTTTGACTATCCTGGGTTTTGGTCCTTTGCCCTGGGGCACCCTGATCGCCCCGCTATGTGAAACCACCCAGATCGCCGACACCCTACGGCGCGTGCGTGGCCACTTGTCCAATCAGTGCACTCGGAGACGCTGGCGGATGCATTCCCTGCTTCCCTCTAACAGGGAGTGTGCCGGCGCCAGCCATTCACAAATGCCCGGTGTGGGCACGCGCCCTGCTAGAGGGATAGAGGGGATGCGGCTCGCGCATGCGCCGTTGGATCGGGAAGCAAGGTAAGTGTATGGGGCGAGAAAAACAGTTCCAGGGTCAGCACGCCTTAAAATAAACTTTTATTGAAGTCCGTTTAAAAAATGTAACACATCAAAACAGCCTTAAAATACAATTCTGTGATTACTCACCTGTAGAATTGGTATTATACGTATACAGCACGTCCTGTTCCAGAAGATATTCCTTACACTTGGGTTATACATCCAGTAGATGGCGCTGGACTGCAGAGACAAAAAAGTGGCTCCTCCCGGCCCCATATATACCTGGGACCTCCCACAAATTCCCCAGTATTTAAAAGCAGTTAAAATGAAACCGGGAGAACTATAACCATTATAAAAAATTAAACAATCACCATAAAGGGGTAACTAAAATTAATGATAACAAGGGTGGGGTGGAACAGGGCGTGCTGTATACGTATAATACCAATTCTACAGGTGAGTAATCACAGTATTGTATTATTTTAAGTATACAGCACGTCCTGTTCCAGAAGATATTCCTTACTCTTGGGACATCCAATAGCAGTGTCCGTAAGGTAGGGTGGGATCCCCAAAAGTAACAGCAGACAGTTTAAACCACTGCCGCCTGCAGAACCTTGCGGACAAAAGCAGCATCAGCTGAGGCCCGCACATCAACCTTGTAAAACTTGGAAAAGGTATGAACAGAAGACCAAGTAGCGGCCTTGCAAACTTGTTCAACAGAAGCCTGGTGCTGGAAGGCCCAAGAGGCACCAATAGCACGAGTAGAATGAGCAGTAAGGCGGAAGGGAGGATTCTTCCCCTTAGCAGAGTAGGCCTGAATCACAGCCTGGCGGATCCACTTGCTAATAGTGGACTTAGCTGGAGCCAGACCCTTCTTAGGTCCAGACGGGAGAACAAAAAGAGCATCAGTCTTCCTGAAGGATTCAGTAGCCACCAAATAGAACTTCAGAGTTCTGACTACGAATACGAATACTTACGAAAACGAATACTTTATTGGTCGCCAAGTAGGTACAGAATACATACAAGGAATATTTTCTGGAAGGGGGGGGTTCTCCATAGAGGTTGAACATTTGCTGGACACACATACTATATACATCGAGGGGTTCAAACATTTGCTAGATATACATATTACACAACACATATTATACAACTAGATAAACATATTATACAAGGGGCTTTAGTTACATGCGACAATTCGTTTGCAACTGGTTATGCACTGGGGACCGAAGGTTCTTGCAGGATTCTTACATCCAAAGAGTGTAAAATCCTCTCCTTAGGATTACTAGGATTAGGGCACAGAGAAGGCAAAACAATGTTCTGATTGAGATGAAAAGCAGAAACAACCTTAGGCAGAAAATCTGGTTTAAAACGAAACACCACCTTGTCCTGGTGTCTCTCAAAGTAAGGAGGTTTGATGGAAAGCACCGCCAACTCAGAAACACGCCTAACAGAAGTGATGGCCACCAAAAAGGCCACCTTAAGCATAAGAATAGACAAAGGGGCCTCACACAAGGGCTCGAAGGGAGACCCCTGCAGGACAGATAAGACCAAGTTCAAGTCCCAGACTGGTAACATAGGTTTACGTGGACACACGTGAGTAACCCCCTGGAAGAAAGTCTTGACCAGACGATGGTGAGCAAAGGATCTTTGGAAGAAAACAGCCAAAGCAGAAACATGACCTTTCAGAGTACTGAGCTGAAGACCCAAATCCAAACCATGTTGCAGAAACTCCAGAATCCTGGGAATGGAAAACACACGAACGACAGGGAAGCGACTTAGACTCGCACCAGTCAATGTAAGTACGCCAAACCCTGTAGTAGATGGAAGAAGAGGACCTCTTCCTTGCCCTGATCATGGTATTCACAACCGAGGCAGGCAGTCCCTTTTTCCATCAAGATGGAGGTTTCAGCAGCCAGGCCGTCAAAGCCAGCGTCTGTAAATTGGGGTGGTATAGGTGTCCCTGAGTGAGCAGATCAGGAACCCGGGGGAATTTGTGGGAGGTCCCTGGTATATATGGGGCCGGGAGGAGCCACTTTTCTGTCTCTGCAGTTCAGCGCCATCTACTGGATGTATAACCCAAGAGTAAGGAACATCTTCTGGAACAGGACGTACTGTATACTTAGAATAACACATTACCAGACCCCGACAGCAATCCTAAATAGTTTAGCTCTTACGCGTTTCGGACGCCACCTGGTCCTTATTCATTGATCTATGAATAAGGACCAGGTGTGTAATGTGTTTTTAAGGCTGTTTTGATGTGTTACATTTTTTAAACGGACTTCAATAAAAGTTGTTGTGCTGACCCTGGAACTGTTTTTCTGGCTGAGAAGAGGGGCTTGGGATGCCCCGGGTCATGCACCCAACTATACATTTGTAAATCAGAGTGCATTTACTTTTTAATTAAGTGTATGGGGCGACCTGGGGGGTTTCACACAGCGGGGCATCACGATTTTGGATGGCCCGGGGGAGGGGATCGATGGGCCTTATAGATTCCTGGGCCGATTGCGCTGGGTTTTGGTCCACTTTAACCTGTTGTCTGAAATGTCCGTTTGAAGGACCACTGTAATGTAATTCCTGCTAATTATTTTTTCTTTTTGTTTTTCCCTGCCCGTCATATCGCCCCCCCCCCCCGTCCTCCATCTTGCCCTACCCAGTACTTGTCTGCTCGCTGTCCTTGTGTGCAGCCTCATCCATCCTTTCCTGTCCCCCATCCTGCACCTGTAACGCCGAGAGCCTGGAGGTGGATTGCAGCGGGCGAGGACTCGCATCCGTGCCGCCCGACCTTCCGCTGGAAACCCGAACCCTCCTCCTGCTCAACAACCGGATCAGCTCCCTCCCCGGAGGACTTTTTTCCAACCTGACGTCCCTGCACCGATTGGACCTCTCCAACAATTTCCTGGACCAGATCCCGCCGGGGCTCTTCGCGGAGCTGGGTAACCTCACCGAGATCCGTCTCCGCAACAACAGCATCCGCGGCGTGGAGCGCGACCTCCTGCAGGGGCTGCCGCAGCTCCGGAGGCTGGACCTGTCCCTCAACTTCCTGGCCCAGTTGCCGGCCGGGCTCTTCGACGACCTGGCAGTGCTGCATTGGCTGTCGCTGCGCTCCAATCGGCTGCAGAGCTTGGACCGCATGACCTTTGAGCCCCTCGGCAGCCTGGAGAACATCCAGCTCGGGGATAACCCATGGGAGTGCGACTGCAACCTGCGGGACTTCAAACACTGGATGGAGTGGTTCACGTATAGAGGTAGGTGACCGGATAATGGACGGATAAGTGGTGGTGTCTTACACTAGGACTGGTAGTCTCCCTCTTTGTGTCTGTAAGATGGGCGGAGTTATGTCCACCCCTCCAGGATAAATAGAAAGGTGGTCAGGCATAAATAAAGTCCAGGAGCTGGGTTACAGAAAAGGGGCAAGAAAATGACAGAAAAGCAAAGCAGGGAGCAGCTATCCTCCCCTGCACACACAACCATTCGTGCGTCTCACACATAGTCTGATGCAAGGGGCAAAGCTAAGTCCACCCCTAAATGCTAAATAGAAAGGTGGTCAGGCATAAATAAAGTCCAGGAGCTGGGTTACAGAAAAGGGGCAAGAAAATGACAGAAAAGCAAAGCAGGGAGCGGCTATCCTCCCCTGCACACACAACCATTCGTGTGTCCCACACATAGTCTGATGCAAGGGGCGGAGCTAAGTCCACCCCTAAATGCTAAATAGAAAGGTGGTCAGGCATAAATAAAATCTAGGGGCTGGGTTATGGAAAAGGGGCAGAAATTGAGAGACAAGCAAGGTAGGTGACCGGATCATGGACGGATAAGTGGTGGTGTCTTACACTAGGACCGGTAGTCTCCCTCTTTGTGTCTGTAAGATGGGCGGAGTTATGTCCACCCCTCCAGGCTAAAAAAAGGTGGTCATGAACAAATAAAATCTAGTGGCAGGGTTACGGAAAAGGGGCTTCGTAGCACGCTGGGATGATAGGTAGGTATGCGAGCAAAGGTTTGTTTTTACACTAAGCCTGGACAATCCCTTTAACCTTTTGCCTGAAAAGTCCCTTTAAAGTAGACCAAAACCCAGGTTAGTCAAAAGTTTTGACTATCCTGAGTTTTGTTCCTTTGCCCCGCTGTGTGAAATCCCTCAGGACGCCGCAGCCAACTCACCTCTTCCCGGTCCCACAGCGCGTCTAAGAGAGCAGCAGTTATCCTTAAAGTGGACCCAAACCCAGGATTTTGACTATCCTGGGTTTTGGTCCTTTCCACGGGGGGGGGGGGGCTGCCCCGCTGTGTGAAATCCCTCAGGACGCCGCAGCCAACTCACCTCTTCCCAGTCCCATGGCGCGTCTAAGAGCAGCGGCTCTGATGGCCGCATCCTCCGCCTCCCTCTAACAGGGACCGTGCCCGAAGGTAAGTGTACGGGGTGACCTGGGGGGTTTCACACAGCAGGGCATCCCGATTTTGGATGCCCCGGGGGGAGGGAATCGATCGGCCCAGGAATCTTGTAGATCTGGGTTTTGGTCCACTTTAAAATCTCTAAAATTCTCAAATCTTTCCAATTGTGATATTACTAAGCAAGACACTGTAGGATTTTAAACCGGACCTTCACCATGATTTATTGAAAACCCCAAACCCTTAAAAAACTAAAATTAATATATTTTAAGTTTTTAGTCACTTATTATTCTTTCCCCCACTGGGCTGCAACTCTGTTCAGGACTCTAGGATACGGGCACCACCATCTTGCCTCAGAAGCACATACTGAGGAAAGGAGAGCGGGATAAGGTACAGGGGGGCGGGTTATTATAGCTGTGCTTTGCTCAGACAGAGCAGAGCTGGGGTCAGGGAAAGGTCAGCAATCCCAGAATGCAGAGCAGCATAGTCAGAAGGCACTTCCTGTTTGCAGGCTGCCTGATGCTCCATGAGCCGCCATCTTGGATGTTTAAAGGCTCATAACATGCAGTAGATGCAGGTAGGATGATTTTTAATGTGGGCAATCTGTATGTATAGGGTGTGGGAAACATATAAGATAGGCTCTTATTCAGGGTGAGGGTCCGGATTAATGTGGGCAATCTGTATGTACAGGGTGTGGGAAACATATAAGATAGGCTCTTATTCAGGGTGAGGGTCCGGATTAATGTGGGCAATCTGTATGTACAGGGGAGGAAACATATAAGATAGGCTCTTATTCAGGGTGAGGGTCAGGATTAATGTGGGCAATCTGTATGTACAGGGGAGGAAACATATAAGATAGGCTCTTATTCAGGGTGAGGGTCAGGATTAATGTGGGCAATCTGTATGTACAGGGTGTGGGAAACATATAAGATAGGCTCTTATTAGGGTGAAGGTCCGGATTAATGTGGGCAATCTGTATGTACAGGGTGTGGGAAACATATAAGATAGGCTCTTATTCAGGGTGAGGGTCCGGATTAATGTGGGCAATCTGTATGTACAGGGGAGGAAACATATAAGATAGGCTCTTATTCAGGGTGAGGGTCAGGATTAATGTGGGCAATCTGTATGTACAGGGGAGGAAACATATAAGATAGGCTCTTATTCAGGGTGAGGGTCCGCCTTAAAGTGGACCAAAAACTTTGGGAGCTAGAGTCTCCAGGGGCGGGTTACAGCTTGTCCCCAGGGCATGCAGTTTTGGGATGCCGCACTGTGTGATATCCCTGCGATGGCCCATATAGCAATCTTGGAGCATGCAGGGTAATCCTCCAGTTGCTGCACACTGCTGCAGCCAGCCATTCAGATGTGGACTTCTGATTGTACAATAGGCCGTGCATGCACTGTGGGAAATGGATCGGGGTGAGTGAATTGGTGAACACGGACATCCTACATCGGGATGCCCCTGGAGAGCGCACGGAACACAGGTGCGTGAAGATCCTGGGTTTTGGTCCGCTTTAACTCGCAGCAGCTATCACACATCGCCAGGAGTAGGTTTGAAGATGTTGGCTGCTCCTCCCCTCTAATCCCAGCAGGGCGGCGCTAGGTATGGCAAGCAAGATGATTTCCTGACGCACCTGCTCGCTGTCACTGAGCGGCGACATAATTATCTGCAGTCTGGCACAACACCGGCTGCTGCTACTGTGACACATCCCAACATTAAGGAAGAACTCCGACTGCTACAACTGCTACTGTGACACAGCCCAACATTAAGGAAGAACTCCAACTGCTACAACCGCTACTGTGACGGGGACACATCGCAACATTAAGGAAGAACTCCAACTGCTACAACCGCTACTGTGACGGGGACACATCGCAACATTAAGGAAGAACTCCAACTGCTACAACCGCTACTGTGACGGGGACACATCGCAACATTAAGGAAGAACTCCGACTGCTACAACCGCTACTGTGACGGGGACACATCGCAACATTAAGGAAGAACTCCGACTGCTACAACCGCTACTGTGACGGGGACACATCGCAACATTAAGGAAGAACTCCGACTGCTACAACCGCTACTGTGACGGGGACACGCCGCACACACATCCCTACATTAAGGAAGAACTCCGACTGCGCTACAAAAATTAAATCTCCTTATTAGAAATGGGTGGATCAGTGGGGCTAGAAGAGGAGGGTGGATGAGTGGGCCCCAGGGGGGTCACATTCTGACCGGACACCAGGGGGGTCACATTCTGACCAGGCCTCGGGGGGTGTCATTCTGACAGGGCCTCAGGGGGGTCACATTTTGACTGGGTCCCGTGGGGAGAGGGGAGGGAGTCACATTCTGACCGGGCACCAACAGGGGGTCACATTCTGACCGGACCCCGGAGGGGTCACATTCTGATCAGGCCCCAACAGGGGGTCACATTCTGACCGGACCCCGGAGGGGTCACATTCTGATCAGGCCCCAACAGGGGGTCACATTCTGACCGGGCATCAGAGGGGGTCACATTCTGACCGGGCATCAGAAGGGGTCACATTCTGACCGGGCACCAGGGGGAGTCATATTCTGATCAGGCCCCAACAGGGGGTCACATTCTGACCGGACCCCGGAGGGGTCACATTCTGATCAGGCCCCAACAGGGGGTCACATTCTGACCGGACCCCGGAGGGGTCACATTCTGATCAGGCCCCAACAGGGGGTCACATTCTGACCGGGCATCAGAGGGGGTCACATTCTGACCGGGCATCAGAAGGGGTCACATTCTGACCGGGCACCAGGGGGAGTCATATTCTGATCAGGCCCCAACAGGGGGTCACATTCTGACCGGGCATCAGAGGGGGTCACATTCTGACCGGGCACCAGGGGGGTCACATTCTGATCAGGCCCCAACAGGGGGTCACATTCTGACCGGGCATCAGAGGGGGTCCCATTCTGACCGGGCACCAGGGGGAGTCATATTCTGATCAGGCCCCAACAGGGGGTCACATTCTGACCGGGCATCAGAGGGGGTCACATTCTGACCAGGCATCAGAAGGGGTCACATTCTGACCGGGCACCAGGGGGATCACATTCTGACCGGGCCCCAAAGGGGTCACATACTGACTGGGCACCAGGGGGGTCACATTCTCACTGGGCCCCAGAGGGGTCACATTCTGACCGGGACCCAGAGGGAGGTCACATTATGACTGGGCACCAGAGGGGGGTCACATTATGACTGGGCACCAGAGGGGGGTCACATTATGACTGGGCACCAGAGGGGGGTCACATTATGACTGGGCACCAGAGGGGGGTCACATTATGACCAGGCACCAGAGGGGGGTCACATTATGACTGGGCACCAGAGGGGGGTCACATTATGACCGGGCACCAGGGGCTCACATTCTGACCGGGCACCAGAGGGGTCACATTTTTAATGAGCCCCAGAAGAACAGCATCTTGGCGACCCCCATACATTGCTGACGTCTATCTCTAGAGTCCTTTAGATAATTATACAGCGCAGGGTTAACACACTTATGTAACATTTGCGTGTTCCGCGTTCTCAGCGGTTGTGTCGCAGCTTTTGTTTTTAGCGCACAGTATATTATTTATTCTTTTTATATTTTTTACTTTGCCGCTTATTGTCGCCTACAGATTGAGACCCTGCAGAGAGCTATTATGGATGTACTAATATTAAAGGGCAACTTCAGGCAATTATTAAAACGTGTGTGTGTGTGTGTGTGTGTGTGTGTGTGTGTGTGTGTGTGTGTGTGTGCTTGTGTTCGTGTTGTGCGTGTGTGTGTGTGGATTGGGATGCCCCTGGGGTAAACTGTAACCTGGCCCTGGAATCATTTAGACTCGCACACCTACCACCAGCCATTCAGATATGAAGACAGGGGGTGAGTGCATCAGATAGGAGTGCCAGGGCCACTTCCAAAGCCCGGTGCATGCGCCTTGGGAACGATCATCAGGGTTTGTATATGGGCGTCCTCAGGGGTTTAACACAACAAAGTCACACTAAATTGGGATGCCCCTGGGATAAACTGTAACCTGGCCCTGGAATCATTTAGATTCGCACACTTACCACCAGGGGAGTGCCAGGGCCACTGCCAAAGCTTGGTGCATGCGCCTTGGGAATGATCATCAGGGTTCGTATATGGGTGTTCCAAGGGTTTTAATACCACGAAGCCTCACCAAATTGGGATGCCCCTGGGGTAAACTGTAACCTGGCCCTGGAATCATTTAGACTGGCACACCTACCACTAGCCATTTAGATATGAAGATGGGAGGTGAGTGCATCAGATAGGAGTGCCGGGACCACTTCCAAAGCCCGGTGCATGCGCCTTGGGAACGATCATCAGGGTTCGTATATGGGGGTCCCCATGGGTTTAACACAACGGATTTTAACACCAAATTGGGATGCCCCTGGGGTAAACTGTAACCTAGCCCTGGAATCATTGAGCCTTGCCCACCTACCACCAGCCATTTAGATATGAAGATGGGAGGTAAGTGCATCAGATAGGAGTGCCAGGGCCACTGCCAAAGCCCGATGCATGTGCCTAGGGTTCGTATGTGGGCGTTCCCAGGGGTTAAACACAATGAAGCAACACCAAATTAGGATGCCCCTGGGGTAAGCTGTAACCTGGCCCTGGAATCATTCAGAGGTGAGTGCATCAGATAGGAGTGCCAGGGCCATTGCCAAAGCCTGGTGCATGTGCCTTGGGAACGATCATCAGGGTTTGAATATGGGCATTCCCAGGGGTTTAATACAACAAAGCCTCACCAAATTGGGATGCCCCTGTGGTAAACTGTAACCTGGCCCTGGAATCATTTAGACTGGCAGACCTGGCGCACATCAACTAGGGGAGTGCCAGGGATGCTGGATGCACCGGGGGTTTCACACAACACCCCAAAAAGGGGCAGTTGTGGCCTAGAGCTAAGTAAACTGATCATGTGACTGACCAGTTCGATTCATGGCTAGGACATGTCCCCGCTCCCCTTTGCTCCTCGGGCGCCAAGCATAGAATGGCCATATATGCACAAAAATAGGGATGCCCCAGGAATAAGCTGCAGCCCAGCCCTGGACTGTAGAGCTGGGTTACCAGGGTTCAGGTCCGCTTAAAAAAAATTCATACCATTAAATTAGATTGTACTGCAGGATTTAACTAATGCATCGAATCTTTTTTTTGTCCGCACAGGGGGTAAAATTGACGAGCTGCAGTGCACGCTCCCCAAAGAGCTGCGCGGGAGGGACATGCGGATGGTGCCGGTAGAAATGTTCAACTACTGCCTCCAGCTGGAAGATGAAAACGGCCTGAACCCTGCGGAGAGGCCGGCCCCGCCCTGCACAAAGGCGAGCCCCACCCTCGCGGAGCCGGAACCGGGACCCGAGTGTCAACCGAAACAGAAATACCGCCCGGCCAGCGTCCGGCGGGCCATCGGCACGGTCATCATCGCGGGGGTGGTCTGCGGCGTGGTCTGCATCATGATGGTGGTGGCGGCGGCCTACGGCTGCATCTACGCCTCGCTGATGGCCAAGTACCACCGGGAGCTGAAGAAGCGGCAGCCTCTGATGGGCGACGCCGAGGGCGAACAGGAGGAGCCGCGGCAAATCTCCTCTGTCGCCTGATGGAGGAGGGGCCTGAACAGCGGTTAGCCGCCATCTGATTCTGGCACAAACGTGGGATGCCCCTTTAGGCAGAAGTGGTTGTACCAACCCACCCCCCCCTCCTCCTCTCTGGGAATTGGCCAGGGCAAGGGGAGGAGAAAAAAACCCGTCGACACCCATCTGTAGGGTTTTCAAGCATAAGGAGATACAAAAAAAAAAATCAAAAACATCCGGAAAGAAAATCTTTTTGGGAAACAAAAACAAGAACCACAAAAGGATTAAAAATAGGTTAAAAAAAAGTATAATCAATGTGGTTTGTGGCCAAATCCTTTTATTTAAAGTGGACCTCCAGTCCAAAAAAGGACATTGGGTCCCTTCTGAAGATCATCTTCAGGGCAGTGTGATTCGGGAAGCCAAAAATCAGACACGCAGCACTGTAGGATGGAGGACAGGAAACAGTTGTGCACGGCAATGAAGCATGTCTCCTATTGGAAGCGGTGCAGCTGTTGGACTGCCTCCAATGGAGGACCTGCTTCATTGCAGTGCACAACCATTTCCCTTCTAAAGATCGTCTCCAGGGCAGTGTGATTCGGGATGCCCCCCTAGGAAGCCAAAATCAGACACGAAGCTCGGTAGGATGGAGGAAGGGAAACAGATGTGCGCTGCAGTGAAGCAGGTCTCCTATTGGAAGTGGGGCAGCTGTTGGACTGCCTCCAATAGGGGACCTGCTTCATTGCGCTGCACAACTATTTCCCTTCTAAAAGTCGTCTCCAGGGCAGTGTGATTCGGGATGCCCCCCTAGGAATCAGACACGAAGCTCTGTAGGATGGAGGACAGGAAACTGTTGTGCGCTGCAGTGAAGCAGGTCTCTTATTGGAAGTGGGGCAGCTGTTGGACTGCCTCCAATGGAGGACCTGCTTCATTGCAGTGCACAGCCATTTCCCTTCTAAAGGTCGTCTCCAGGGCAGTGTGATTCGGGATGCCCCCCTCAGAATCAGGCATGGAGCTCTGTAGGATGGAGGACGGGAAATAGCTGTGCACCTGCAATGAAGCAGGTCTCCTATTGGAGGCAGTCCAACAGCTGCGCCGCTTCCAATAGGGGACCTGCTTCATTGCAGTGCACAACTATTTCCCTTCTAAAGGTCGTCTCCAGGGCAGTGCAATTCGGGATGCCCCCCTAGGAAGCCAAAATCAGACACGGAGCTCGGTAGGATGGAGGAAGGGAAACAGATGTGCGCTGCAGTGAAGCAGGTCTCCTATTGGAAGTGGGGCAGCTGTTGGACTGCCTCCAATAGGGGACCTGCTTCATTGCGCTGCACAACTATTTCCCTTCTAAAGGTCGTCTCCAGGGCAGTGTGATTCGGGATGCCCCCCTAGGAATCAGACACGAAGCTCTGTAGGATGGAGGACAGGAAACTGTTGTGCGCTGCAATGAAGCAGGTCTCCTATTGGAGGCGGTGCAGATGCTGCTTATATGTGCACCCGCTTCCTGTCCCCCCTCTATCAGATCTTGCTCTGATAAGTAAAGGTGAGTATCCCTCTAATGTGGGACTCACCGATCATGTAATGGGGTAGGATAGGTAAGCTTACTGTTCCAGGGGCAAGAACCAAAACCCAGGATAGTAAAAATCCTGGGTTTCGGTCCACTTTAATGTGGGCGCCAAAAGATTGGTTTGGAGGAGAGCCTGCACATGCGCTGTGCGATCGCTGGAGAGGTAAGTCTAGTCTGCTCTCCATTCATTCCGCGTTTTATGTCGCACATTAATATTCACGGCACAAAATGTGGATTGAGAGCCCGCACATGTGCCGTGGGATCACTGGAGAGGTAAGTCTCTCTCTGATGCTCTCCATTCATTCTGCATTCTATATCGCATATTAAAGAGGACCAAAATCCACAGCCACTAGACTCCCTCCCCTCGGGGCACCCAGAATCAGGATGCCCCGCTGTGTGAAACCCCCCAAGTCGTCTGGAAACTCACCTTGTTTCCTGGTCTAATGTCGCATGAGCAAGCAGCGGCCGCATCCCCACTTAACCTTTAGCAGGGCACGTGCCCACACTTGAAGTATGTGAATGGCCGGTGCGGGCACGCTCCCTGATAGAGGGTAGCGGGGGATGCGGCCCCCAGCGCGCTTGGATCCACTCGCCTTAGACGAAAGAACGGGAGCAGATCCGAGCACGCTGATTGGACGAGCGGCACATGCACAGTAGGATCGGAGAAGGGCCAGTCAGATCGGGGGACCTGGGGGGGGGGTTCACAAAGTGGGGCATCCCCAGTCGGGGGGCACCAAAACAAAGGATAGTCAGAACCCTGGGTTTTGGTCCACTTAAATATGTGCGGCAAAAATCATTGGTTTGGAGGAGAGCCAATGGCACATGAGCGAGCAGAGGCCGCATCCCCACTATCCCTTTAGCAGGGTGCGTGCCTGCACCAGGCATTTGTGAATGTTAGAGGGTAGCAAGGGATCCGCTGATTGGACGAAAGGCTGCGCAAGCACAATAGGACCGGGGATGGACGAGTCAGATCGGGCGACCTGGGGGGTTTCACACAGCAAGGACCAAAAGAAAGGATAATCAAAACCATGGGGTTTTGGTCCACTTTAATATGTGTGGCAAAAAACATTGGTTTGGAGGAGAGCCTGCACATGCGCTGTGCGATCACTGGAGAGGTAAGCATAGCAGCAGAAGGGATGCTTGCTACCCTCCATTCATTCTGCAGTCTATGTCGCATATTAAACGAAGGGGTGGGCGCGTATCGGAGCACGCTGATTGGAGGAGGAGAGCTGCAAATGTGCCGTAGGACCAGGAAGAGGCGAGATTGGGCGACCTGGGGGGTTTCACACAGCAGGGGCAAGGACCAAAACCCAGGATAGCCAAAAACCTGGGTTTTGGTCCACTTTAATACGTGCAGCAAAAAACATCGATTTGGAGGAGAGCCCGCACATGCGCCGTGGGATCACTGGAGAGGTAACCCTAGCGGCAGAAGGGATGCTTACTGCTCTCCATTCATCCTGCATTCTATGTCGCATATTAAAGAAGCCGCAACCCCATTACCCCTTAAGCAGGGCGCGTGCCTGCACCAAGCATTTGTGAATGGCCGATGGGAACACGCTCCCTGTTAGAGGGTAGCGAGGGACGAAAGGGCGGGAGCGGATCCGAGTGCACCGATTGGACGAAAGGGCTGCTCATGCGCCATAGGACCGAGGATGGGTGAGTCAGACCGGGCGATCCGAGTGCACCGATTGGACGAAAGGCTGCGCATGCGCCATAGGACCGAGGATGGGTGAGTCAGACCGGGCGATCCGAGTGCACCGATTGGACAAAAGGCTGCGCATGCGCCATAGGACCGAGGATGGGTGAGTCAGACCGGGCGATCCGAGTGCACCGATTGGACGAAAGGCTGCGCATGCGCCATAGGACCGAGGATGGGTGAGTCAGACCGGGCGATCCGAGTGCACCGATTGGACGAAAGGCTGCTCATGCGCCATAGGACCGAGGATGGGTGAGTCAGACCGGGCGATCCGAGTGCACCGATTGGACGAAAGGGCTGCTCATGCGCCATAGGACCGAGGATGGGTGAGTCAGACCGGGCGATCCAAGTGCACCGATTGGACGAAAGGCTGCTCATGCGCCATAGGACCGAGGATGGGTGAGTCAGACCGGGCGATCCGAGTGCACCGATTGGACGAAAGGCTGCTCATGCGCCATAGGACCGAGGATGGGTGAGTCAGACCGGGCGATCCGAGTGCACCGATTGGACGAAAGGCTGCGCATGCGCCATAGGACCGAGGATGGGTGAGTCAGACCGGGCGACCTGGGGGGTTTCACACAGCAGGGCATTCCCAATCGGGGTGGCCCGGGGGCAAGGACCAAAACAAAGGATAGTCAAAACCCTTGGTTTTGTCTACTTTAATATGCGCGGCAAAAAACATTGGTTTGGAGGAGAGCCCGCACATGCGCCGTGGGATCACTGGAGAGGTAAGTCTAGCGCCAGAAGGGATGCTTGCTGCTCTCCATTCATCCTGCATCCTTCTATGTCGCATATTAAACAGGACCAAATCCCAGGCCCCAACAGCCACTAGACTCCCTCCCCTCGGGGCACCCTGAATCGGGATGCCCCGCTGTGTGAAACCCCCCAGGTCGTCTGGAAACTTACCTTGTTTCCTGGTCCAATGGCGCATGAGCGAGCAGAGGCCGCATCCCCGCTACACATTTAGCAGGGCCCACACCAAGCGTTAGTGAATGGCCAGCGCAGGCAAGCTCCCTGTTAGAGGGTAGTGGGGGATGCGGCCGCCAGGGCGCTTGGATCCACTCACCTTAGACGAAGGGGTGGGCGCATATCGGAGCACGCTGATTGGAGGAGAAGAGCTGCAAATGTGCCGTAGGACCAGGAAGAGGCGAGTCAGATTGGGCGACCTGGGGGGTTTCACACAGCGGGAGCAAGGACCAAAACCCAGTTTTGGTCCACTTCAATATGAGCAGCAAAAAACATTAAATTTGGAGGAGAGCCCGCACATGCGCCGTGGGATCACTGGAGAGGTAAGTCTAGCGCCAGGAGGGATGCTTACTGCTTTTCATTCATCCTGTATTCTATGTCGCATATTAAAGAGGCCGCATCCCCACTACCCCTTTAGCAGGGCGCCTGTCTGCACCAAGCATTTGTGAATGGCGGATGGGGACACGCTCCCTGTTAGAGGGTAGCGAGGGATGCGGCCGCCAGTGCGCTCGGATCCGTTCGCCTTAGACGAAAGGGGGCGTAAGCGGATCCGAGTGCGGAGATTGGACGAAAGGCTGCGCATGCGCCATAGGACTGAGGAAGGGCGGGTCAGATTGGGCGACCTGGGGGGTTTCACAGAGCGGGGCATCTCCTATCATTGGTTTGGAGGAGAAGGTAAGCATAGCAGCAGAAGGGGTGCTTGCTGCTCTCCATTCATTTTGCATTTTATGTTGCATATTAATATTCACGGCAAAGAATTCTGATTGGAGGAGAGCCCGCACATGCACATAGCGTGCGTTTTTTTGGACGCTTTCACACAGCGGGGCATCCCATATCAGGCTACCAAATAAGCTGATTCTGGAATCAGGTACGCGGCTGTGGAGGGGACAGGCGGTGAGTATTTTTGCCTAGACAATCCCTTTAAGATATATACTTCAATATCTCCTCTCTGTGTCTTAGGCCAGTATGTAAGTAGATCCTCAAAGTTGAGGGTTCCCTTAAATGTACAAACCTCCCGTTCATGGACAAGAAACAGCGGTAATTGCGCCGCGCTCTAGTTGGGGCGTGTGTCCGTGGTATTGTTTCTATAGGCCGAGAACAGGGATGTAAAAAAGACTCTGGAATACAAAAGCTGTAATATAAATAAGAATATATTTTTCTATGACATAGACCTGACTATATCCATGACCCCGCCCCCGGATTGCAGTGTTGCTACAGTATGACAGTCCTCCGCCTCTATTCCCGGATCAGAAAGGAGACGTCGGTCATTCCGGGGATGTGGAATTATCCCGACCCATCCGGGAATTCTAAAGAGAAGACGGATCAGCCGGAGCTGGGACTCTCGTTTCTCGGATTAGTATTAGAATGACTCTTCTTAAAGTGTACACGTCTCCTATGACATCACAGAACATTTGTTTGTAGATTCCGCCAATCGCGAGTTGCAGAGCAATAAATGACCTGGTCCCGATGGCTTTCCAGATTTATTATCTTGAACGAAATATGCAGCAATCTACTAAGTGGGCTGGTTGGCTGTCAAGCGCACCCAAACCCAAGGCCTGACGAGCCACTCTCTCAATTGCAGAGGCCCGTGGTCATGGCTCCACCCAGCTCTGGTGTAAGCCAGTGAGCTCCCACTACATGTCCAGCTGAGTGCAATAAGAGCAAACGCCTAAAGTTACATAGTTACATAGTTAATACGGTTGAAAAAAGACAAATGTCCATCAAGTTCAACCAAGGGTGTTGGGGTCGGGGAAGTTATTTTTCATTTTATTTTATAGGGTAAGCTATTTATTTTATGTTTAGTTTTTTTGTTTTTTTACTGATAAACGCTAATAGTAACTGTTAATGTTATTTTCTTCTAAATAAGCATCTAATCCTTTTTTGAAGCTGTCAGCGGTTGATGCTGTAACAAGCTTCTGTGGGAGGCTATTCCCTAGATTTATAGTTCTTATGGTAAAAAACGATTGTCGCCTCCTACATTACACTACATTTCTTTTTTTCCAATTGAAGGCAGTGCCCCTTGTCTTTAGAGAGGATTTTACCTGATATAGTGTCCCCCATATTTTTTGTATGGGCCATTTATATATTTATACAAATTAATCATGTTCCCCCTCAGCCGCCTCCTCTCAAGACTATACAGATTTAATTCTCGTAATCTTTCCTCATAACTAAGATCCTTCGTTCCTCTTATTAGTTTGGTGGCTCCTCTGCTCCCTTTCTATAGTCAGAGCGTCCTTTCTATGAATAGGTGCCCAGAACTGGATGGCATATTCCAGGTGAGGGCGCGCCAGTGCCTGTTAAAGAGGACCAAAACCCATCAGAATCTTTATAAGACTCCGGGGCAGCCAGATTCCCTCTCCCTGGGAATATGATTTGGGATGCCCCGCTATTTGAAATCCCCCGAATCCCTAGTAAAACCTACATTATCTCTAATCCAACGGCACATGCGTGGGCCGCTGCCGCACTACACTGTACCTTTGGCCAGGCGTGTGCCCACAATAGGCATTTGTGAATGGCTGGGGACTGCTAGAGGGATGCTCCATTCAACACCAAAGGGGTAGAGCGCGCCACTTTGGCTGTGCGCCCACGCATGCCCCGTAGGACAGGGGTAAGGTGAGTTTTTATGGGCAACCTGGGCGTTTCACACAGTGAGCAATCCCCAATTTGGGGCGAGGATCGAAACCTGAGATAAAATCCTGGGTTTTGGTCCACTTTAAGGCAAACCAAAATCTTGGTAACCCGAAACTAAAAAGTCTAAGAGACTCCAGGGCTGGGTTAAAGCTTTTCCCCGGGGCAACCCTATTGTGTTAAACCCTCCAGAACTCATCTTAGCAATCAATCCCGTAGTGATGGCCTGCAAAAGAGGGGGAAGAGACCAGTGGGAGGCGCACGGCTAACCGATCATTCAACCGGACCTTCACCCTATATAAGAGCCTATCTTATATGTTTCCCACACCCTGTACATACAGATTGCCCACATTAATCCGGACCCTCACCCTGAATAAGAGTCTATCTTATATGTTTCCCACACCCTGTACATACAGATTGCTCACATTAATCCGGACCCTCACCCTGAATAAGAGTCTATCTTATATGTTTCCCACACCCTGTACATACCGATTGCTCACATTAATCCGGACCCTTACCCTGAATAAGAATCTATCTTATAGGTTTCCCACACCCTGTACATACAGATTGCCCACATTAAAAATCATCCTACCAACACCTACTGCATGATATGAGCCTTTAAACATCCAAGATGGCGGCTCATGGAGCAACAGGCAGCCTGCAAACAGGAAGTGTCTTCTAACTGTGTCGCTCTGCATTCTGGGATTGCTGCCCTTTCCCTGACACCATCTGTGCTCTGTGTGTGCAAAGCACAGCTATAACCCGCCCCTTGTACTTTATCACACTCTCCTCTCCTCAGTATGTGATGCTTCTGAGTCAAGATGGGGGCGCCCGTATCCTAGAGTCCTGAACAGAGTTGCAGCCCAGTGGAGGAAAGAATAATAAGTGAATAAAAACTTAAAATATATTAATTTTAGATGCTGGAGAATAGTTTGGGCTTTTCATTAAATCATGCTGAAGGTCCGGTTTAAGGCCGGCACTAGGTATGATGGAGGAAAATGGGCTTCTTACTTCCCCCTAATCAGGTTTAACGACCATGATGTCAGCGGCGGTGGTGAGCACGAGACACCCTGCGGTCTGGTGTGATGGAGATTAATGACTGCGGCTCAGCAAACCCGGTAAATATGGAAGCCGGGCATCAATCACCCGGACGCGGAACGGGTTTAATCAAGACTTGTGATGTCGCTCTGCGGGAGTGCCAGACCCCACTGCCAGGTGAATGGATGAGAAGGATGCTTAAAAAGGAATCAAAACCCTCTATTCACTGGCTGCTGGCAATCTAATCCTGCACATCAAAAAAGATTCCAAGGCCGGCTGCTATGGGTTTTGTTCCACTTTAAAGACCTGAAGGGCCTGGTCTAGCATCCTTAAAGGAGACTTTCATCTTGGTTGTTGTGGCTACCTTGGTTAAAACCCTGGAGGGCCTGATCTAGCATCCTCAAGGAGGACCCCCGTCCAAGCGGCAGTGGCTACTCTGGTTAAAGTCCTAGAGGCCCTAGTCTTGCATCCTCAAGGTGGACCTCCATCCTGGTTCCTGTGTCTACTGTGGTTTAAGTCCTGGAGGTGCTGGTCTTGCATCCGAGGACCTCTATCCTGGCCACTGGGACTTCCCTGGTAGTCCTGGTGGCCCTGGTCTTGCACATCCTATAGTCCATTGTCTAGCTTTCTCATAGAAGAACCTCTATCCTGGTTTCTGTGGCTACCCTGGTAAAGTCTTGAAGGCCTTGGTCTTGTATCCTCAAGGAGAACCTCCATCCTGGCTTCTCATGGCTCTGGTTAAAGTCCTGAAGGCACTGGTCTAGCTTTCTCAAAAGAGAACCTCCATCCTGGTTTCTGGTAAAGTTCTGAAGGCCTTGGTCCTGTATCCTCAAGGTGGACTTTCATCATGGTTGCTGTGGCTAGGCTGGTTAAAGTCCAGGAGGCCCTAGTCTTCAATCCTCAAGGAGGACCTACATCCTGGCTGTTGGGTGTACCCGGGTTAAAGCCCTACTGGCTCTAGTCTTGCAATATTAATGGAAACCCCCATCCTGGCTGCTGGGACTTCCCTGGTAGTCCTGGTGGCCCTGGTCTTGCATTATAAATGGGAACCTCCATTCTGGCTGCTGGGATTTCTCCGGTAGTCCTGGTGGCCCTGGTCTTGCATCCGAGGACCTCCATCCTGGCTGCTAAGTTTATCCTGATAAAAGTCCAGGAGGAAAGAAACCGCCACATGAAAATATTCTGCTTGTTCCTAGTCTGTGTGGACCTCTGCGCCCCCTCAATCAGAGCTCTTTACCTGCGCCCCACCAATGAAAGCTCTTTATCTGCACCCCACCAATCAAAGCTCTTTACCTGAGCCCCACCAATCAGAGCTTTTTACCTGTGTTCCTCAATCAGAGCTCTTTACCTGCGCCCCACCAATCAGAGCTTTTTACCTGCGCTCCTCAATCAGAGCTCTTTACCTGCGCCCTGCCAATCAGAGCTCTTTACCTGTGCCCCGCCAATCAGAGCTCTTTACCCGAGCCCCACCAATCAGAGCTTTTTACCCGCATACCACCAATCAGAACTTTTTACCCACATACCACCAATCAGAGCTCTTTACCTGCGCCCCGCCAATCAGAGCTCTTTACCCGTGCCCCGCCAATCAGAGCTTTTTACGTGCACACCGTCAATCAGAGCTTTTTGCCTGTGCCCCTCAATCAGAGCTCTTTACCTGTGCCCACCAATCAGAGCTTTTTACATGAGCCCCACCAATCAGAGCTCTTTACCTGCGCCCACCAATCAGAGCTTTTTACCTGAGCCCCACCAATCAGAGCTCTTTACCTGAGCCCCACCAATCAGAGATTTTTACCTGCGCTCCTCAATCAGAGCTCCTTACCTGCGCCCACCAATCAGAGCTCTTTACCTGAGCCCCGCCAATCAGAGCTCTTTACCTGCACTCCGCCAATTAGAGCTCTTTACCTGTGCCCCTCAATCAGAGCTCTTTACCTGCGCCCCGCCAATCAGAGCTCTTTACCTGCGCCCTACCAATCAGAGCTCTTACCTGCGCCCTGTCAATCAGAGCTCTTTACCTGCACACCTCAATCAGAGCTCTTTACCTGCGCCCCACCAATCAGAGCTCTTTACCTGCACCCCACCAATCAAAGCTCTTTACCTGCACCCCGCCAATCAGAGCTCTTTACCTGTGCCCCTCAACCAGAGCTCTTTACCTGTGCCCCGCCAATCAGAGCTCTTTACCTGTGCCCCTCAACCAGAGCTCTTTACCTGTGCCCCTCAACCAGAGCTCTTTACCTGTGCCCCCCAATCAGAGCTCTTTACCTGCGCCCCCCCCCCCCCAAATCAGAGCTCTTCACCTGCGCTCCCCAATCAGAGCTCTTTTTCTTTCTACCATTTGAATAGGCACCCATTGATATATTAACCAATAGCACAGGGGGCATTAGTTAACTCTTTCAGTTCCAATGGATATTCCACAGACCAGCATAGGCTTCCAAGCAGTATAATCTCTTCTTTCGCTTCTCACATAAAAGGGTTGGGTTACCTTTAAGAAACAAGGGAGGGCGGCAACGTGCCGGAGACCCCCTACCACCGGGAAGGAACAGATGGGCGATTATACGGAAGATTAAATCCTCAAGAGGATCAGGATGAGGCGGCGTTCCCGTCTCCACGGCAACACGCTCGCTCGGCTGGAGAGGTCAGCGCGTGCTGCGCCGCAATCCAGCCTGGGTTGACAATGCGACGTTGCCAGCGCGCGCCGCCTCCTGTCGCCCCGGAGCGCCGCTCTGACTATCATGAGTCTTTCACTGACAAATGAGACACGTCGTATAATCTGATCTAACGCTCGTTATAATCCCGACGCCGATTCCCGCAAGCGGAAAAGATCCTGCTGCACAGAACCTGCGGAGAGGCTGTGGTCACTGTCATCCCACCAAACGGTGCCTGGCGGCTCTTCTGCCCCAGAGGGGTGCTGCGGGTGCCCTAGCCCCCTGCCCTATAGTCGCCACCTTCTCTTCTACCTGCCCTTCTGGCTTTTATCTGTTAAGTAAAAGTGTGCTCCATCTAGTGGTCATTGTTAGTATTACATTCTCTGTCACACTGCACACTGACCACAACATGGAGCACTCCCTCTAGTGTTCAATGCTGGTATTACACTCATTGTCCAGCACTATATTAAACACTATAGGGAGGACACCATGTCATCATGACCTTTTGCCTAGTGTGTTGTAGAAGACCCTGGAGGGAGACACACTGCTACAGCACACTTAGCATAGGGTCATGATGGTATGGTGTGCTCCCTCTAATGTTCAATGCTGGTATTACACACATTGGTAAGCTGTACACTAAACACTATAGGGAGCACAGCAAGCCATCAGGGCCTTTTGCTTAGTGTGTTCGCCCCCAAGTGTTTAGTGTACTGCTTGACAATGCTGGTACTTCACCCATTGGCAAGTAGTACATTAAACACTATAGGGAGCACAGCATGACCTTAGTGTGTTATAGCAGCCCTCTAGAGTTTAATGCTGGTATTACACCCATTGTCAAGCATTATATTAAACACTATAGGGAGCACATCATGTCATCATGACCTTTTTGCCTAGTGTGTTGTAGAAGACCCTGGAGGGAGACACACTGCTACAACACACTAAGCATAGGGTCATGATGGTATGGTGTGCTCCCTCTAGTGTTCAATGCTGGTATTACACCCATTGGTAAGCTGGACACTAAACACTATAAGAAGCACAGCAAGCCATCAGGACCTTTTGCTTTGTGTGTCCCCCCAAGTGTTTAGTGTACTGCTTGACAATGTGTGTAATACCAGCATTAAACACTATAGGGAGCACACCGTGGCCTTAGTGTGTTATAGCAGTGTGCACCCTCTAGAGATTAATGCTGGTATTACACCCATTGTCAAGCATTATATTTAACACTATAGGGAGCACATCATGTCATCAGGACCCTCTGCTTAGTGTGTTGTAGAAGACCCTAGAAGGAGACACACTGCTGCACACACTTAGCATAGGGTCATGATGGTATGATGTGCTCCCTCTAGTGTTTAATGCTGGTATTACACCCATTGACAAGCAGTACACTAAACACTATAGGGAGCACAGCAGGCCATCAGGACCTTTTGCTTAGTGTGTTCCCCCCAAGTGTTTAGTGTACTGCTTGACAATGTGTGTAATACCAGCATTAAACACTATAGGGAGCACACCATAATCTTAGTGTGTTATAGCAGCCCTCTAGAGTTTAATGCTGGTATTACACCCATTGTCAAGCATTATATTAAACACTATAGGGAGCACATTATGTCATCATGACCTTTTGGCCTAGTGTGCTGTAGAAGACCCTGGAGGGAGACACACTGCTACAACACACTAAGCATAGGGTCATGATGGTATGGTGTGCTCCCTCTAATGTTCAATGCTGGTACTGCACCTATTGACAAGCAGTACACTAAACACTATAGGGAGCACAGCAGGCCATCAGGACCTTTTGCTTTGTGTGTTCCCCAAGTGTTTAGTGTACTGCTTGACAATAGGTGCAGTACCAGCATTGAACATTAGAGGGAGCACATCATACCATCATGACCCTATGCTAAGTGTGTTGTAGCAGTGTGTCTCCCTCCAGGGTCTTCTACAGCACACTAGGCCAAAAGGTCATGATGACATAATGTGCTCCCTATAGTGTTTAATATAATGCTTGACAATGGGTGTAATACCAGCATGAAACACTATAGGGAGCACACCATGGCCTTAGTGTGTTAGTGTAATGCTGGTACTACACCCATTGTCAAGCATTATATAAAACACTATAGGGAGCACAGCAGGCCATCACAACCTTTTTGCCTAGTGTGTTGTAGAAGACGCTAAAGCGTGACACACTACTACAACACACTGAGCATAGGGTCATGATGGTATGGTGTGCTCCCTCTAATGTTCAATGCTGGTATTACACCCATTGTCAAGCAGTACACTAAACACTATAGGGAGCACAGCAAGCCATCAGGACCTATTGCTTAGTGTGTTCCCCCAAGTGTTAGTGTACTGCTTGACAATGTGTGTAATACCAGCATTAAACACTATAGGGGACACACCATGGCCTTAGTGTGTTATAGCAGTGTGCGCCCTCTAGAGTTTAATGCTGGTACTACACTCATTGTCAAGCATTATATTTAACACTATAGGGAGCACACCATGCCATTGGGACCCTCTGCTTTGTGTGTTGTAGAAGACCCTGGAGGGAGACACACTGCTACAACACACGAAACATAGGGTCATGATGGTATGATGTTTAATGCTGGTATTACACCCATTGTCAAGCAGTACACTAAACACTATAGGGAGCACAGCAAGCCATCAGGACCTTTTGCTCAGTGTGTTCCCCCAAGTGTTTAGTGTACTGCTTGACAATGTGTGTAATACCAGCATTAAACATTATAGGGAGCATACCATGGCCTTAGTGTGTTATAGCAGTGTGCACCCTCTAGAGTTTAATGCTGGTATTACACCCATTGGCAAGCTGTACATTAAACACTATAGGGAGCACAGCAGGCCATCAGGACCTTTTGCTTAGTGTGTTCGCCCCCAAGTGTTTAATGCTGGTATTACACCCATTGGCAAGCAGTACACTAAAGAGGGAGCACAGCATACCATCATTATAGGAAAATGTCCTATTTGTGTGCAAGCATAAACTGGCCATATATGCAGGAAAATCTTTTTCATGTCCTGGCTAATAACCCTGCACATCTGGCCGCCGCGTCCTTCACTTGCCACCGACTTGTAACAGGTTTATAGATGAGGATAAACTGTCTGCATGTTGGCAGCCGAGCAACTAACATCTGCATCATCTGCAGACTGGAAACTGCTGCACACACTGTATTCCTCTGTATAGAAGTAAAATGCAGACATACTATACCCCCAGCTGAAATGCGGGAGGGAAAGGGTTAACTCCCCCCCCCCCCCCCCCCCCGGAGGGTGCAGGTGCTGCTAGGACAAGCCAGCTTATCGTCCCCATGAAAGTGACTCAGGAGGAGATGCCCGTCGCCGTGGCAACCAAGAGACTGCCCCCCACTTCACACGGAGGGGGGGGCGCCATTGTCTTTCGCTGAGTAATCTCTCGGAATGATGGAAGGAAGAGAAATTCCCGAAATATAAAATCCCAACAATAGGAATATAGGGAGCGTTCCCTTTCCTCTCATTAAAGTGAATAACGGATGAGACGGCGGCTACTTCATCAGCTGAGCGACACACACAGACATAGGATTGTGTGACTGTATAATATAGCACCAACCTCCTCCAGGGCAGCGTACAAAGTCATAATGCCACACAAGGGCCCCGAGAGTGAAAACACAAAGGGATGCCTTAAAGTGGACCAACAGTCAAAAAATGTCTTAAAGTGGACCAAAACCCAGGATTTTGACTATCCAGGGTTTTGGTCCTTTCCCCGGGGCACCCCGATCGGGGATGCCCCGCTGTGTAGAACCCCCCAGGTTGCTGAGCACAACTCGCCTCTTGCCGGTCCTATGGTGCATGCGCGGCTGCTCATCCAATCAGCGCGCTTTGAGCCGCTAAATTCATCGTTTAAGGTGAGTGGCTCCGTGCGCGCTGACGGCCGCATCCCTCGCTACTCTCTGACAGGGAGCGTGCCTGCGGCGGCCATTCACAAGTGCCTGGGGCAGGCCTGCTAGAGGGATAGCGGGGATGCGGCTCGCGCAGCCGCCATTGGACCAGGAAAGAAGGTAAGTGTATGGGCGTCCTGGTGGTTTCACACAGCGGAGCATCCCGATTTTGGATGCCCCGGGGGGGAGGGAATCGAACGGCCTAGGAATCCTATAGATTCACAACAAACAGTGCTCATATGCTACACCCCCTCCCCGGGCAATTTAGATTGCTGCACATAAACATTCATTTACCATTTTCTAACTGCTGCTGTAGTAAATTTTAAAACCAAAATGGCGGCTTATGAATTTGCAGGCCCGTCTGCAAACAGGAAGTGCTGCTGGGCTTCCTGTTGCTGTGCCTTGTCAGTTATGTCAGTTGAATCCAGGCAGCAGCATGGCTGAGATGCTGGGAGAGGAAGCTCCAAAATGGCCGCTACCTTTCTTTTCCAACTGTGCCAGGCTGTTGGTCCGGTTCAAATATGAACGGATTTTGGAACACACCGAATGTAGCTCCGCCCCCCCCCCCCCGTCCTCGCAAGCCTCATCCTCATCAAGTACTTAAAGGAACCTGCTACCTACCTATTAAATGGTAGATCAAGCAGGTCATTGAATTCTCTATCCAATCAGGGATTGAAATCAAAGAAGGTGAGCTTAAAGTGGACCAACACCCCGGATTTTGACTATCCTGGGTTTTGGTCCACTTCGGTGGGGCACCCCGATCGGGGGTGCCCCGCTGTGTGAAACCCCCCAGAAACCCCCGAAAAACTCACCTCTCCTCGCTCCCACGTGACCGCCGCTGTCAATCCCCGCCGACGGACAAGCGAGAGGCAGCGCCGGACAAGAGAGCGCGCCCGCCGCGGCCTCCTGCGCGTCACTCTTACAGGTGTGCGTCCTGCTAGAGGGACGCGCGGGAGGCGGCGGGCGCTGCTGGATCATGGTTAAGGTAGGGATTTAGGGGTTTCTGGGGGGTTTCACACAGCGGGGCACCCCCGATTGGGGTGCCCCGCAGTCAGGGGTCTGATCGGTCCGGGAATCTTATAGATTCCTGGGCCGATCATGGGAGGGTGTTGGTCCACTTTAAAGAGGACCAAAGCCCACACCCCATCAGCCCTGAAATCTATAAGATTCCAGGGCCACTGGATTCCCGGCTGTGTGAAACCCTCCAGGTCGCCCAATATATAAGTTATCTTCTTTCCCGGTCCAGCAGCGCATGCGCAAGCTCCAGGCAGCATCCCCATTATCCCTTTAGAAGGACGCGTGACCGCGCCAGACATTTTTGAATGGTCGGCACGGGCCTGCTCCCGGTTAGAGGGAAGCGAGGGAGGTGGCCGCCTGTGCGCTTGTATACGCTTGCATTAGACAAGCTCCTGGACCAAGGGGCTCGAGCAGATCCGAGCGCGCTGATTGGACAGGCGGCCAGGCATGCATGGTAGGTCCGGGAAGAGGTGAGTTTGTTCTGGGTGTCCCGAGGGCAGGGACCAAAACCCAGGATACTTATAAACTCGAGGGGGGTGTTGCTCCACTCTTTAAAGCCAACCAAAACCCAGGTTTTTGAGACCCTTGGGGGGTTTGCTATACCTCTCAAATTAGGATGCCTGAACAAACGCTAAGGCGAGCGTCTCCGAGAGCGCTGACATCCGCATCCCCCACTAACAGGGAGCGTGCACGCGCTGGCCATTAACAACTGCCTGGTGCGGTCAGGTGCCCTGCTACAGGGAGAGCGGGGATGCGCCCGTGGTTCGCTCATGTGCCGTTGAACCGAAAAAGAAGGTGAGTGTATCGGCGACCTGGGGGGTTTCACACAGCGGAGTATACCGATTTTGGATGCCCCGGGGGGGGGAGGGAATCGATTGGCCCGGGAATCTTATAGATTTCCAGGCCGATTGCCGTGGGTTTTGGTACACTTCGTTTAGCGTTCACCCATCCAAATGTGCAAGGGCCGGGTCATTTGCGCTTCAATCAAAACAGCAGATTTAACTTGCGGAAAGTGCAAATTGGTGCGCAAAGAGGCAGTTTGTGCTTCTCCCGTGCACTTGCCATTTGTTGCAATTTGCACGTGCTCCTGGCGTGCACACACAACCATGAATCATGCGCCTAGGCACACGCGGAATCGGTTGCACTATGCCTGAGCATTTTTTGCGCAACTTCTTGTAGTATTTGAGTATTTTTGAGTATAGAACAGTGACATAATAATACATTTACGTCTACAACAGTGATAACCTAAATTCTTAGAGGCTGGGACAGAGACATTCACAGGATTTCTCCCTGTGAAGTGTTCTAAAGGGAGGCTGGCTTCTTCCCAGGTGAGTAGCTCTCAGATATTTGTCTGCATTGCATGTCCCAATGTTGGGGACTCAAAATTAAGAGTAGGGACCACACTAAACACAGAGTGCCTTGCCGGGGCAGTGTGGCTTCCACATGTATCTGCAGATATATGCAACCAAATCTCTGTCTTTCCACATAGCTAGACATGTTTGTTGCTTGATATTTAGTTGATGAGAGGGTTAAACTGGGCGGTAAATTAGTTCCCAGGCCCTGAATTATAATAATAATAATTTTGTATAAATAATAGTGATTGAGCTGCTCCCACCCCCCTTTGATGTTTGTGAATTTGAACAGAGACACCCTGATGCTTTTGGGTCTAAAACAAGGACATTTGGGGAACAGAATAATATCAGTTGGGGGACACAACAGTGACATCCTGGTGGATAGAACAGTGGAACCCCAATACTTGTAAGTCTGAAACAGAGGCAAGGTGGAAAGAAGTGGGTAAAGGTGAGGCAGGAATAGGTTATGGTGGAGGTGGGGGGGGGGTGGGGTGAGGCAAAAAAGACGTAAGTTGGGAAGAAGTGGGCCGAGGTGAGAAGGGTAAAGGTGAGGTGAGCATAGGTGAGGTGGGAAGAAGCAAACAAAGGTGAGGTGGGAAGAAGTGGGCAGAGGTAAGCAAAGGTGGGCAGAGCTGAGAGCTGAGGTGAGAAGGGTAAAGGTGAGGTGAGCATAGGTGAGGTGGGAAGAAGCAAACAAAGGTGGAGTGGAAAGAAGTGGGCAGAGCTGAGAAAGGTAAAGGTTAGGAGAGCAGAGGTGGGGTGGAAAGAAGTGGGCACAGCTCAGAAGGGTAAATGTTAGGAGAGCAGGGGTGGGGTGGAAAGAATTGGGCAGAGGTCAGAAGGGTAAATGTTAGGAGAGCAGAGGTGGGGTGGTAAGAAGTGGGCAGAGGTGAGCATAGGTGACGTGGAATGAAGCAGACATAGGTGAAGTGGGAAGAAGTGGACAACGTTGAGGCAGGAATAGGTAAGGTGGAAAGAGGTGGGCAGAGGTAAGAAGGGAAAAAGTTAGGAGAGCAGATGTGGGGTGGAAAGAAGTGGGCAGAGGTGAGGTGGGAGGAAGTGGGCAGAGGTGAGGTGGGAGGAAGTGGGCAGAGGTGAGGTGGGAGGAAGTGGACAGAGGTGAGGTGGGAAAAAGTGAGGCGGAAAGAAGTGGGCAGAGGTGAAATGTGAAGAAGTGGGCAGAGGTGAGGCGGGAATAGGTAAGGTGGAGCTGGGAAGAAGTGGGCAGAGGTGAGGCGGGAATAGGTAAGGTGGAGCTGGGAAGAAGTGGGCAGAGGGGAGGTGGGAAGAAGTGGGCAGAGGTGAGGTGGGAATAGGCAAGGGGGAGGTGGGATGAAGTGGGCAGAGGTGAGCATAGGTGAGGTAGAATGAAGTAGACATAAGTGAGGTGGGAAGAAGTGGACAAAGTTGAGACAGGAATAGGTAAGGTGGAAAGAGGTGAGGTTAAAAGAAGTAAACCAAGGAAAGGCGGAAAGAAGTGGGCAGAAGTGAGGTGGGAAGAAGTGGACAAAGTTGAGGCAGTCATAGGTAAGGTGGAAAGAGGTGGGCAGAGGTGAGAAGGGTAAAGGTTAGTAGAGCAGATGTGGGGTGGAAAGAAGTGGGCAGAGGTGAGCATAGGTGACGTGGAATGAAGCAGACATAGGTGAAGTGGGAAGAAGTGGACAAAGTTGAGGTAGGAATAGGTAAGGTGGAAAGAGGTGGGCAGAGGTAAGAAGGGAAAAAGTTAGGAGAGCAGATGTGGGGTGGAAAGAAGTGGGCAGAGGTGAGGTGGGAGGAAGTGGGCAGAGGCGAGGTGGGAGGAAGTGGGCAGAGGTGAGGTGGGAGGAAGTGGGCAGAGGTGAGGTGGGAAAAAGTGAGGCGGAAAGAAGTGGGCAGAGGTGAAATGTGAAGAAGTGGGCAGAGGTGAGGCGGGAATAGGTAAGGTGGAGCTGGGAAGAAGTGGGCAGAGGGGAGGTGGGAAGAAGTGGACAGAGGTGAGGTGGGAGGAAGTGGGCAGAGGTGAGGTGGGAGGAAGTGGGCAGAGGTGAGGTGGGAGGAAGTGGGCAGAGGTGAGGTGGGAAAAAGTGAGGCGGAAAGAAGTGGGCAGAGGTGAAATGTGAAGAAGTGGGCAGAGGTGAGGCGGGAATAGGTAAGGTGGAGCTGGGAAGAAGTGGGCAGAGGTGAGGCGGGAATAGGTAAGGTGGAGCTGGGAAGAAGTGGGCAGAGGGGAGGTGGGAAGAAGTGGGCAGAGGTGAGGCGGGAATAGGTAAGGTGGAGCTGGGAAGAAGTGGGCAGAGGTGAGGCGGGAATAGGTAAGGTGGAGCTGGGAAGAAGTGGGCAGAGGGGAGGTGGGAATAGGCAAGGGGGAGGTGGGATGAAGTGGGCAGAGGTGAGGCGGGAATAGGTAAGGTGGAGCTGGGAAGAAGTGGGCAGAGGGGAGGTGGGAATAGGCAAGGGGGAGGTGGGATGAAGTGGGCAGAGGTGAGGCGGGAATAGGTAAGGTGGAGCTGGGAAGAAGTGGGCAGAGGTGAGGCGGGAATAGGTAAGGTGGAGCTGGGAAGAAGTGGGCAGAGGTGAGGTGGGAATAGGCAAGGGGGAGGTGGGATGAAGTGGGCAGAGGTGAGCATAGGTGAGGTAGAATGAAGTAGACATAAGTGAGGTGGGAAGAAGTGGACAAAGTTGAGGCAGTCATAGGTAAGGTGGAAAGAGGTGGGCAGAGGTGAGAAGGGTAAAGGTTAGTAGAGCAGATGTGGGGTGGAAAGAAGTGGGCAGAGGTGAAATGTGAAGAAGTGGGCAGAGGTGAGGCGGGAATAGGTAAGGTGGAAAGAGGTGAGGTGGAAAGAAGTAAACCAAGGAAAGGCGTAAAGAAGTGGGCAGAAGTGAGGTGGGAAGAAGTGGTCAAAGTTGAGGCAGTAATAGGTAAGGTGGAAAGAGGTGGGATGAGGTGAGAAGGGTAAATGTTAGATCAGATGTGAGGTGGAAAGAAGTAGACAAAGCTGGGAAAAGTGGGCCGAGGTGAGAAGGGTAAAGGTGAGGTGAGCATAGGTGAGATGGAATAAAGCAGACAGAAGGTAAGGTGAGACAAAGTGGGCAGAGGTGATGGGGGCAGAGGCAATGTAGAAAGAAGTGGGCAAAGGTGAGTCAGGAATAGGTAAGTTGGAGGTGGGCGGGGGTGAGGCGGAAAGACGTAAGGTGGGAAGAAGTGAGCGGGGTAAGAAGGGTAAGGGTGGGGTGATCATAGGTGAGGTGGGAAGAAGCAAACAAAGGTGAGGTGGGAAGAAATAGGCAGAGGTGAGAAGGGTAAAGGTTAGGTGAGCAGATGTGAGGTGGAAAGAAGTGGGCAGAGGCGAGATAGGAAAAAGTGCGTAGAGCTGAGAAAGGTAAAGGTGAGCATAGGTGAGGTGGGAAAAAGTGGGTAGAGGTGGGCACAAGTGAGGCAGTAATGGGTAAGGTGGGTGGGGGTGAGGAGGGAAAAGTTGTAGTGGGAAGCATGGAAGCAGGAAGAGGTGAAATAAGTAGGAGGTGAGACAGTCAGAGGTTGAAGGAGGTAAGGTGAGCAGAGCTAGGCAGATTGCCCACATTAATCCGGACCTTCACCCTGAATATGAGTCTATCTTATATGTTTCCCACACCCTGTACATACCGATTGCCCACATTAATCCGGACCCTCACCCTGAATAAGAGCCTATCTTATATGTTTCCTACACCCTGTACATACAGATTGCCCACATTAAAAAACATCCTCCCTGCATCTACAGCATTCTCTGAGACTTTAAACATCCAAGATGGTGACCCATGGAGGTGCATGCTGCCCGCTAACAGGAAGTGTCTTCTGCCTGTGCTGCTCTGCATTCTGGGATTGCTGACCTTTTCCCGGCCCCAGCTCTGCTCTGTTTGTGCAAAGCACAGCTATAACCCCGCCCCCTGCACTTTTGACCCCCCTCAACTCGTCAGTATGTGATGCTACTGCGCCCGTATCCTAAAGTCCCGAACAGATTGCAGCCCAGTGGGGGAAAGAATAAAAGAGTGACTAAAAAAATTAAATATATTAATTTTAGATGCTGGGGAATCGTATTTTAAGGGTTTGAGCTTTTCATTTTCACTATCCTGGGTGTTGGTCCACTTCCGCGGGGCCCCCTGATCGGGGTGTGAAACCCCCCAGAAAGCCTCTAAAATCTTAACTTATCGGCGACGGACAAGCGACGGATAAGCCGCCGCCGGCAGCTTATCCGTCGCCAATAAGCTAAGTTTTTAGGGGCTTTCTGGGGGGTTTCATCCTGATTTCGGATGCCCCGCAGGGAGGGAGCTGATCAGGGCCGATCAGGGGTGGGTGTTGGTCCACTTTAAATGATGCTGAATGTCCGCTTTAATGAAAGATCATGAAGCAGGAAGCCGGGGGTCGCTGCCCCTCACTCAATCAGATATGACACAGAGTTGTCGCAGTGACCGTAAGGGGCGCAGCTTGCAGTAAAGAAGCGTCGGAGAGATGTTGCGGCGTTACAGCGGCTCCGAGAAATCATCGGCAATGAGATGAAAATAAAGCCTCATTAATTGCTTCATCTTCTCCCTGGAGAGCCTTTCCTCATGCCGTCAGTACCCGGAGTACAGTGAGCGGCGCGGTACTCCCCTACTGAGAGTACCATTATCGGGGTGAGTCATTGCGCCGAGCCGCACTCCCACTCGCCATCACGAGTCACGGCATGGCGGCGGCGGCGGCCTTTTCAGCTCTACTTTATTCCCTCTTCCAAATGTTACTTGTGTATTGTTACTAAAGAGAGAGAGACCCATTAACCCCGCGCTGCCTGGCTCCCACCAACCTGTCCCTGGTCACAGGTTAACATTGGTAAAATTCGGGAGAGCTGGCGAAGAGCATCGCGTCCCACGAGCGAGAGAGCGCCGCAATCATCACATGACCAGGTCACCGAATTGGAAAAGAAAGCAAAGCACAGCCTAAAATCTGAGAGGCGCTGCGACAAGACCACACATAACTATAATAGAAAAAAGAAATGGAACTCTAGAGCTGCCCCATTGGGAGTCCCACAAGATTGGCCGCACGCAATATCATTATAATAATAATATATAATTAATATAAATTAATAATAATAATTAATAAAATAATTAATTAATAATAATAATATAATATAATTATAATAAAAAGGTACAAATTGATGGTCTTAAAATAGATAAATCAATGCATAAGCCACAACATGTATCAATGACCGAAAGACATATGTACACAACAATAAAAAAACAACATATAGTTGGGCTGTGTCCGCGGCGCTGCCTTGCCTTGATCTGACCTACCTGGGCGGGGAGTGTCTCGCCCCCATCTTGAGGAATGCCAGACTTGGGCGGGCGGTGATGGGTGCTCGGCTTGGAACCGTGTCCCACACACCATACTCCCCTCCCCCCCTTTTGTTTCTCCATCACCCCTCTCATTCCCTATCCCACCCAAGCCCCTTATGTGTCACTTTACCCCTCCCTGGGGTGGGCATATGGTCCTGCCCGGCATGGAGGAAGTGCCGCTCCTCTCTTGAGGGCTACACGGTAAAACATATCTGCTTAGGAGGAGGGGCCGGATGGGTGGGAGCCAGGCGGCCTTGTGGGGCCTGGGTTTTGAACTAGAGGGGCTCTCTCCCCCCCTCATGAACTGGCAACAGCTGAGAACCTTCCGTTATGTATCATGTAATGTTGACAGATGTTGTTGTTCAGATGTAAAATGATACATGTGCTTTGAAATGGAGCCCCATATGTCACCCCCCCCCCCCCCACCTATTGTGTCATGTATTATTCGCACCCAATGTCTGTATGTTTGATTACTGCAAAACCTTTAAATAAAGATTAAAAAAACAAAAAAAAAACAACATATAACTATATACAAGGTGGGGAGGATAAGGGGGGGCTAATACCAATGATCAAGTTAAAGCGGACCTTCACCCTGAATAAGAGCCTATCTTATATGTTTCCCACACCCTGTACATACAGATTGCCCACATGAATCCGGACCTTCACCCTGAATAAGAGCCTATCTTATATGTTTCCCACACCCTGTACATACAGATTGCTCACATTAATCCGGACCTTCACCCTGAATAAGAGCCTATCTGATATGTTTCCCACATCCTGTACATACAGATTGCCCACATTAATCCGGACGCTCACCCTGAATAAGAGCCTATCTTATATGTTTCCCTCACCCTGTACATACAGATTGCTCACATTAATCCAGACCTTCACCCTGAATAAGAGCCTATCTTATATGTTTCCCACACCCTGTACATACAGATTGCCCACATTAATCCGGACCTTCACCCTGAATAAGAGTCTATCTTATATGTTTCCCACACCCTGTACATACATTATTGCTCACATTAATCCGGACCTTCGCCCTGAATAAGAGCCTATCTTATATGTTTCCCACACCCTGTACATACAGATTGCCCACATTAATCCGGACCTTCACCCTGAATAAGAGCCTATCTTATATGTTTCCCACACCCTGTACATACAGATTGCCCACATTAATCCGGACCTTCACCCTGAATAAGAGTCTATCTTATATGTTTCCCACACCCTGTACATACAGATTGCCCACATTAATCCGGTCTCTCACACTGAATAAGAGCCTATCTTATATGTTTCCCACACCCTGTACATACAGATTGCCCACATTAATCGGGACCTTCACCCTGAATAAGAGCCTATCTTATATGTTTCCCCCCTGTACATACAGATTGCCCACATTAATCCGGACCTTCACCCTGAATAAGAGTCTATCTTATATGTTTCCCACACCCTGTACATACAGATTGCCCACATTAATCCGGACCTTCACCCTGAATAAGAGTCTATCTTATATGTTTCCCACACCCTGTACATACAGATTGCCCACATTAATCCGGACCTTCACCCTGAATAAGAGTCTATCTTATATGTTTCCCACACCCTGTACATACAGATTGCCCACATTAATCCGGTCTCTCACACTGAATAAGAGCCTATCTTATATGTTTCCCACACCCTGTACATACAGATTGCCCACATTAATCGGGACCTTCACCCTGAATAAGAGCCTATCTTATATGTTTCCCCCCTGTACATACAGATTGCCCACATTAATCCGGACCTTCACCCTGAATAAGAGTCTATCTTATATGTTTCCCACACCCTGTACATACAGATTGCTCACATTAAAAATCATCCTACCTGCATCTACTGCAAACATCCAAGATGGCGGCTCAAGGAACTTCAGGCAGACTGCAAACTGACTGCAAGTGCCTGCTGAATGTGTCGCTCTGCATTCTGGGATATCTGTCCTTTCCTTGACCCCAGCTCTGCGCTGTCTGTACAAAGCACAGCTATAACCCCACCCCCTGTACTTTATCCCGCTCTCCTCTCCTCAGTATGTGATGTTTCTGAGTCAAGATGGCGGCGCCCGTATCCTAGAGTCCTGAACAGAGTTGCAGCCCAGTGGGGGAAGGAATAATAAGTAAGCGACTAAAAACAAAAAAATATATATTAATTTTAGATGCCGGGGAATAGTTTAAGGGTTTGGGCTTTTCATTAAATCATGGTGAAGGTCCGATTTAAACAATTTATATTTTATAATAAACGACCTTTTGGAGCCACATGTAACAAAACCTGGCAAGACGCTAGAAAAAGGGCCCAATGATGGAACGAGATAAAGTGAAATGTGTCATGTGATGCACCAAGGTCAGAGAATTAATTAATAATCGATAAATAAGGAGATGGTGCAATACATAAAAGCTGGAAATAACATGATTGGACGGTGTGCATCACATGGCACATTGCACTATGGGCCTTATTTATCAAGGGATAGCGCCAGGTAGTGTCTCACTAGCGCCAGGTATCGCCAGCTATCGCCAGCTATCGGTGGCTACCGACTCCAGAACGCCAGGCTGCGAACACAATCACGCATTTATCACGCTAAATGAGGCTAGCGCCAGCGAGAGCGTCAGCTAGCGCGGGATTCATCATGTAGCGGACTGCAACGAACAGCGCCGCTGCTAATCCCATCACAGCGCCAGGTATGACCTCTCGCTACCTGGCGCTCTCCAATACATTTCAATGGAGCAATCTTTAAATCTTCATATTTAATTGTTATTAATGTTTTTTTTTTTTTTTTTTTTTTTAAATGTCAAAAATTCTGTGACCACTTCTGCAATGTTATATTTTTTTTTTAAGGTAAAAAAATTAAAAAAAAAAATTTGTGCAGAATTGATATTACAGGTCTGATATTAATGTATTCATATTACAAAATGTTTAGAAAAACTTGCTTAATTTTTTAATAAAAAAATATGGATGTTTGGGGGTTAAAAACGACTTTTAACCAATCGCCGCCAGCGCTCTGGGGTTTAAACAAGCTTTTCACAGCGCGAGAATTTTTGGAGCGTGATTTGTTAATGAATATGCTGGGAGCCGTTCGCTATGACCATTCGCTGTCAGGCGCTTCCATACAGCGCGGAACCTGTCAAACAGCGACTCCTAACCCCGTATTCAACATTACTGCACACCGACTGAGTCGCTGTCAACAACCGAACAACGGCCAAGCACAGCGAATACTAGCGGGCGCTGTGAAAATCACGCTACTGGCGCTCATCTGTCGCTACCTGGCGCTATTACTGAATCGGCCTCTTTATCTCTTTCCATCATTGGGCACTTTTTCTAGCGTCTTGCCAGGTTTTGTTACATGTGACGCCAAAAGCTCGTTTATTATAAATGATAAATTGTTTAACTTGATCATTGGTATTAGCCCCGCCCCCTTATCCTCCCCACCTTGTATATAGTTATATGTTGTTTTTATTGTTGTGTACGTATGTCTTTTGGTCATTGATACATGTTGTGGCTTATGCATTGGATTTGTCTATTTTAAGACAATAAATTTGTACCTTTTTATTATAATTATATTGTGTGCGGCCAATCTTGTGGGACTCACAATAGGGGAAGCTCTAGAGTTCCAGGTCATCAAGCTTTGGGATGCCCCGCTGTGTGAAGCCGCTCTATCCAAAACAACGGCATAAAGCACATCTCGTCCACTCAGCGCTTTATGCCGTTCATACTAATGCAGGCCATAAAGCTGTGGTTTTGGACTGAGCGTCGGCAGCTGCATCCCCGGTCTCCATGCAGAGTTTGAAATCTACCCCCCCCTGCCCCTGGCCTACCTGAATGGCTGGGTGCAGGAGCGTGCCTCAGCTGCAGGGATGCCGGGGAAGCAGCTACAGTCTGCGATTACAAGTAACCTGGGGAAAGTTAAGGAGTTTATGGGGTGATCTGGGGCAGGCCACACAGTGGGGCATCCGGAATCGGCACCTAGTCGGGCCGGCCCCTGATTGGTACACTTTAAGATGACATCATAGACTGTAGCAAAGCACGCTCCTGCGCCCAGCGATTCAGATAGACCGGGCTGTACCCGACCTATGTGAATGGCTGGGCACAGGAGCGTGACTCAGCTGCAGGGATGCCGGGGATGCGGCCGCAGTCTGCGATCACAAGTAACCTGGGAAACGTTAAGGAGTTTATGGGATGATCTGAGGGAGGTCACACAATGGGGCATCCAGAATCGGGATATTCCAGGGGAACCTAGTCGACCGGTCCCTGATTGGTACACTTTAAGATGACATCATAGACTGTACTAAAGCACGCTCCTGCGCCCAGCGATTCAGATAGACCGGGCTGTACCCGACCTATGTGAATGGCTGGGAGCAGGAGCGTGCCTCAGCTGCAGGGATGCCGGGGATGCGGCCGCAGTCTGTGATTGCAAGTAAACTGGAGAAAGTTAAGGACTTTATGGGGCGATCTGGGGGAGGTCACACAGTAGGGCTTTCGGAATCGGCACCTAGTCGGCCGGCCCCTGATTGGTCAACTTTAAGATGACATCATAGACTGTAGCAAAGCACAATCCTGTGCCCAGCCATTGAGATAGACCGGGCTGTACCTGACCTATGTGAATGGCTGGGCACAGGAGCGTGCCTCAGCTGCAGGGATGCCGGGGATGCGGCCGCAGTCTGCGATCACAAGTAACCCGGAGAAAGTTGAGGAGGTTATGGGGCGATCTGGGGGAGGTCACACAGTGGGGCATCCAGAATCGGGACCAGTCCCTGATTGGTTTACTTTAAGATTAAGATTACATCATACACTGTAGCAAAGCACGCTTCAGGCTGTATCTGGCCTATCTGAATGGCTGGGCACAGGAGGGTCACACAGCTGCAGGGATGCGGCCACAGTCTGCGATCGCGATCTGGAGGGGGGGGGTCACACAGTGGAGCATCCGGAATCGGGATGTTCCAGAGGCACCTAGTCAGCTGACACCTGATTGGTCCACTTTAAGTTGGCATCACAGACTGTACCAAAGCATGCTCCTGCGTCCAGCAATTCAGATGGACCGGGCTGTACCAAGCATATTTAAATGGCTGAGGGCAGGACCGTGCCATGCCATGGGGAAAGTTGAGAAGGTTATGGGGCGATCTGGGGGGTCACACAGTGGAGCATGCGGAATCGGGATGTCCCAGGGGCACCTAGTCGGCCGGCCCCTGATTGGTTTACTTTAAGATTAAGATTACATCATAGACTGTAGCAAAGCCCGCTTCAGGCTGTATCTGGCCTATCTGAATGGCTGGGCACAGGAGGGTCACACAGCTGCAGGGATGCGGCCACAGTCTGCGATCGCAAGTAACCTGGGGAAAGTTAAGGAGTTTATGGGGCGATCTGGGGGGCACACAGTGGGGCATCCGGAATCGGGATGTTCCAGAGGCACCTAGTCGGCTGGCACCTGATTGGTCCACTTTAAGTTGGCATCATAGACTGTACCAAAGCATGTTCCTGCGTCCAGCAATTCAGATGGACCGGGCTGTACCCAGCATATTTAAATGGCTGAGGGCAGGACCGTGCCGTGCCATGGGGAAAGTTAAGGAGTTTATGGGGCGATCTGGGGGGTCACACAGTGGAGCATCCGGAATCGGGATGTTCCAGAGGCACCTAGTTGGCTGGCCCCTGATTGGTCCACTTTAAGATGACTGTACCAAAATGAGAAAGGAAGTGGCAGCAGACTTTAAGCTTGGAATTTAAATCACAGAGCAGAGACACAGTTCACATCATACACATCAGCTGCTGTGACTTTGGAGCAGACTAGTGACCCATCAGATGGAGCCTCATACCAAGGTTCTCACTGCCGCAGAGAGACCTGTTAGACCGTCGAGTGGGCGGTTGGAAATGTACCAGCACACGGCCATGTAAGCAATACACACGTTATACACGGCTATACAGTGGCTGGAGTTTTTGTTGGACCCCGAGCCTAGATTTAAGCTAGTCAGAGCTGGCCACCTACCTGCGGCGATGGCGGTCTTGTTGTGCTTGGTGACGGATACGGCGGTGCTGACGGTGACGACCTGCGGCTTGGCGCCTGGATCTGGAAAGACACAAATAGGGATCAGCGAAGATTGTGGCGTCAGGGCCGCTTGTGCCTCGGGACTCTGAAGAGATTGTAAGCTCATGGGACAAGACCTCCCTCGGGGCTTTCAGTTTCCATACACTCCCCAGACTTAGCGGCCCCAGGGAGGGTATAACGTATACTCCCTTTATTCAGGATGGGTGTCCATGGGACAGGAAGGCGCAGCACTGCTGTGGCTTCCAGTCCCCCATACCTTGAAAGCCTAGCCTTTAGTTATTTTAGTGTAAAGTGTCTGGAGACTGCAAAAATAACTTTTTTTTTCCTTGATGAATGACCAAACTTGGTGCCCATGGATAAAACTACCCAACATCCCAGGTGCAAAAAACTTCCCGATTGGGTGAAATAGATCCGTGATTCTGTTTTTAGACTTTTATAGCATGTTGGAGAAGCGCTCTAACTTTAGTACACATGGTAATTTATCAATGGAGAGCATCTCTCCATTAATAAATACAACATCCCGGGTGGGCCGTATGGTGATGAATAAGCCTTCGTGGCCCTGTACATTGAGGAGGTCATTCATTGACATTTGGAGAGCATCTCCAACACATAATAAAGTGCAATAAACTTCCTGATTGGACTAAATCGATCCGTGATTCTATTTTTGGACTATTGCGTTTTGGAGAAGCTCTCTAACTTTAGTACGCCTATATTTATTAATGGAGAGAGGCTCTCCATTGATAAACTACCAACACCCAGGGTAGGTTGCCAATGCTCTATAAAGTCGATTGGGCGAAATTGATCCAGGATTCTATTTTTACTTTATTGCGTGTTGGAGAGGCTCTCTAACTTCAGTACATGTGTATTTATTAATTGGGAGAGGCTCTCCATTGATAAATTACCCAACATTCCAGGTGGGCAGTATGGTGATGAATAAGGCTTCTTGGCTCTGCTCTATACAGTACATTGAGGAGGTCATTCATTGACATTTGCAGAGCCTCTCCAACACATTATAAAGTGCAAAAAACTTCCTGATTGGGTAAAATAGATCCGTGATGCTATTTTTGGACTTTATTGCGTGTTGGAGAAGCTCTCTAACTTTAGTACATGTGTATTTTTTAATGGAAAGAGGCTCTCCATTGATATATTACCCAACATCCCGGGTGGGCGGTATGCTGATGAATAAACCTTCGTGGCCCTGCTCTATACAGTACATTGAGGAGGTCGTTCATTGACATTTGGCGAGGCTTCCCCAACACATAACAAAGTGCAATAAACTTCAGATTGGGGCGAAATTGATCCGCGATTCTATTTTTGGACTATTGTGTGTTGGAGAAGCTCTCAAAATTTAATATATGTGTATTTATTAATGGAGAGAAGCTCTCTATTGATTAATTACCCAACATCCTGGGTGGCCAGTATGATGATGAATAAGTCTTCGTGGCTCTGCTCTATATAGAACATTAAGGAGGTCATTCATTTGGAGAACCTCTCCAACACATAATAAAGTGCAATAAACTTCCCGATTGGGCGAAATTGATCCTCGATTCTATTTTTAGACTTTATTGAGCGTTGGAGAAGCTCTCTAACTTTAGTACATGTGTATTTATTAATGGGGAGAGGCTCTCCATTGATTAATTACCCAACATCCTGGGTGGGCTGTATGATGATAAATAAGGCTTCTTGGCTCTGCTCTATACAGTACATTGAGGAGGTCATTCATTGACATTTGGCGAGCCTCCCCAACACATAACAAAGTGCAATAAACTTAAGATGGGGCAAAATTGATCCGCGATTCTATTTTTGGACTATTGTGTGTTGGAGAAGCTCTCAAAATTTAATATATGTGTATTTATTAATGGAGAGAAGCTCTCTATTGATTAATTACCCAACATCCTGGGTGGGCTGTATGATGATGAATAAGCCTTCGTGGCTCTGCTCTATATAGATCATTCATTTGGAGAACCTCTCCAACACATAATAAAGTGCAATAAACTTCCCGATTGGGCGAAATTGATCCTCGATTCTATTTTTAGACTTTATTGAGCGTTGGAGAAGCTCTCTAACTTTAGTACATGTGTATTTATTAATGGGGAGAAGCTCTCCATTGATTAATTACCCAACATCCCGGGTGGGCGTATGATGATAAATAAGGCTTCTTGGCTCTGCTCTATACAGTACATTGAGGAGGTCATTCATTGACATTTGGCGAGCCTCTCCAACACATTATAAAGTGCAAAAAAACTTCCTGATTGGGTGAAATTGATCCGAGATTCTATTTTTGGACTTTATTGCGTGTTGGGGAGGCTCTCTAACTTTAGTACATATGTATTTATTAATGGTGAGAGGCTCTACATTGATAAATTACCCAACATCCCGGGTGGGCGTATGGGGATGAATAAGCCTTCTTGGCTCTGCTCTGTACAGTACATTGAGGAGGTCATTCATTGACATTTGGCGAGCATCTCCAACACATAATAAAGTGCAATAAACTTCCGGATTGGGTGAAATAGATCTGTGATTCTATTTTTAGACTTTATAGCATGTTGGAGAGGCTCTCTAACCTTAGTACATGTGTATTTATTAATGGAGAAAGGCTCTCTATTGATAAATTACCCAACATCCCAGGTGGGCCGTATGATCATACAGCTCTATACAGTACATTGAGGAGGTCATTCAGTGACATTTGGAGAGCCTTTCCAACACATAATAAAGTGCATTAAACTTTCCGATTGGACGAAATCGATCCGTGATTCTATTTTTGGAATATTGTGTGTTGGAGAATCTCTCTAACTTTAGTACATGTGTATTTATTAATGGGGAGAGGCTCTCCATTGATAAATTACCAACACCCAGGGTAGGTTGGCACTGTTCTATACAGTACACCAAGGGAGTCCGTATTTAAGATTTGTAGACACTCTACACATCTTGGAGAGGCTGTTATGAGTTTTAAAAGCCTGTCCAACACATAATAGTTCAAAAATGTCCTGATTGGTTGGAATGGTTCAGTTGTACAGATGATTTCTTGGCACTTTATTCCACGTTGGAGAGGCTCTCTAGCCTCGGTGCAACTTTTACGGATAAAAAAGAGGGACAATCATTAAATTAGGCCACGCCCCCTCATTGATTGATGGATAGGATTACAACAATAGAGAGACTTTAAATTGGCAAATTAAACATTTATTGCTGCAGATCTGCATGTTACACCTCAAAGAGGGACAAATGGGAATAACGAGGGACAGAGGTACATGGACTCCGAACCGGGATAGTCCCTCCAAATCAGGGACACTTGGGAGGTATGGATATGGTGAATAAGCCCTCTTGGCCCTGCTCTATATAAAACACCAAGGAGGTCGTTCAGTAAGATTTGGGGAGGCTCTCCACATCTTTAAGAGCCTCTTGTGAGTTTTATGACCCCCTCAAACACAGAATAAAGTGCAAAAATGTGCCAGTTTGGTGGAATGGACCAGTTCTACGGGTGATTTTTATTTTTTGCACTTTATTGTGCGTTGCAGAAGCTCTGTAACTTCAGTACATGTGTATTTATTAAAGAGGAAAATAGAGACAGAGAGAGAGAGCAAGAGAGACAGAGACAGAGAGAGACTCTGCATTGATATGTTGGGGGGGGGCGGAATGGTAATGAATAAGTCCTCTTGTCACTGCTCTATACAGTACACCAAGGGAGTCAGTCTTGAAGGGGCTCTCCGCATCTTTGTGAGAAAACCTCTAGTGTCTCAACACAATAAAAAAGTACAAAAAAAGTTTATGATTGGATAGAATGGATCAGTTCTACAGGTGATTTCTTTGCCCTTACTGGAGTTGGAGAGCTTCTGCTACAACATGTATTTATTAAAGAGCATTGATACATTAACATCCAGGGTGGGGGGGCGGTATGGTGATGAATAAGTCCTCTTGTCAATGCTCTACACAGTACACCAAGGAAGTCAGTCTTGAAAAGGCTCTCCGCATCTTTGTGAGAAAACCTCAAGAGCTTCGCCAACACAAGAAGTACAACAAAAAGTTTATGATTGGATAGAATGGATCAGTTCTACAGGTGATATTTTTTTTTTTTGCACTTTAATGTGTGTAGCAGAACTCCAGTAAACATGTATTTATTAAAGAGCAGAGACCATTGATACATTACCATCCAGGGTGGGCGGGCGGCATGGTGATGAAAAAGCCTTCTTGGCCTTGCTCTATACAGTACACCAAGGAGGTAATTCGTTAAGGTTTGGGGAGGCTCTCCAACACATAATAAAGTGCAAAAAAAGTTTATGATTGGATAGAATGGATCAGTTCTACAGGTGATATTTTTGCCCTTACTGGAGTTGGAGAGCTTCTGTTACAACATGTATTTATTAAAGAGCATTGATACATTAACATCCAGGGTGGGTGGTATGGTAATGAATAAGTCTTCTTGTCACTGCTCTACACAGTACACCAAGGGAGTCAGTCTTGAAGAGGCTCTCCGCATCTTTGTGAGAAAACCTCAAGATCGTCGCCAACACAAGAAGTACAAAAAAAGTTTATGATTGGATAGAATGGATCAGTTCTACAGGTGATTTTTTTGCACTTTACTGAAGCTCTCTAACTTCAGTACATGTGTTTTTATTAAAGAGGAAAATAGAGATAGAGAGAGACTCTGCATTGATATGTTGGGTGGGCGGAATGGTAATGAATAGGTCGCCAACACATAATAAGAAAGTACAAAAAAGTTTATGATTGGATAGAATGGATCAGTTCTACAGGTGATTTCTTTTGCACTTTACTAGAGTTGGAGAGCTTTTGTTACACACATTAAACACGTATTTATTAAAGAGCATTGATACATTAACATCCAGGGTGGGCGGGCGGTATGGTGATGAAAAAGCCTTCTTGGCCTTGCTCTATACAGTACACCAAGGAGGTCATTCGTTAAGGTTTGGAGAGGCTCTCCAACACATAATAAAGTGCAAAGAAAGTTTGTGGGTGGAATGGATCAGTTCGAAAAGTGTTTTTTGTTTTGCACTTTATTTCTCTCCATACGTTGCGCACACGCATTAATAAAGAGCGGGGGGGGGGGGGGGGGGGGTGCGCCCAAAACTTGGAAGAGCCTCTCCAAATCTTGATGAATTACCAGCATATAGAGATACAAGAGATGAAGGGGAGCGGGCAGGGCATGGCATGGCTGTGGGTGATGCATGAGCTGGGCATGGCTTCTTTTTGTCATGCGGGCAGCCGGGTTTTCCATTAAGCGCAGGCGGACGAATATCATGATACGCATGCGCAATTATTCTCATTACAAGGGAGAGATCATACAGGTGGGGTTGGATCTGAGGCAGCCATGTCTGATACCAAAATGATGACCGACCAGGCCTTGGAAATGAGCTGGTCTGACGGAGCTGTACACTTCCAGGGGGAGGAGATTTAGGGGTTTATTCATCAAGGGATAGCGGCAGGCAGCGTCTGGTGAACGCCGGGCGCTGTAGGCAAAACCACATTTATGAAAGCGAATTTGGTGAGCGCCTCTAACAGCGCCATGTAGCGTCACATGTATTATTACAGGCAGCTCAGTGTATAGCACCTCTAATAGCGCCATGTAGCGTCACATGTATTATTACAGGCAGGTCAGTGTATAGCGCCTCTAACAGCGCCATGTAGCGTCACATGTATTATTACAGGCGGCTCAGTGTATAGTGCCTCTAACAGCGTCATGTAGCGTCACATGTATTATTACAGGCAGGTCAGAGTATAGCACCTCTAACAGCGTCATGTAGCGTCACATGTATTATTACAGGCAGGTCAGAGTATAGCACCTCTAACAGCGTCATGTAGCGTCACATGTATTATTACAGGCAGGTCAGTGTATAGCGCCTCTAACAGCGCCATATAGCGTCACATGTATTATTACAGGCAGCTCAGTGTATAGCGCCTCTAACAGCGCCATGTAGCGTCACATGTATTATTACAGGCAGCTCAGTGTATAGCGCCTCTAACAGCGCCATGTAGCGTCACATATATTATTACAGGCAGGTCAGTGTATAGCACCTCTAACAGCGCCATGTAGTGTCACATGTATTATTACAGGCAGGTCAGTGTATAGCACCTCTAACAGCGCCATGTAGCGTCACATGTATTATTACAGGCAGGTCAGTGTATAGCGCCTCTAAGAGCACCATGCAGTGTCACATGTATTATTACAGGCAGGTCAGTGTATAGCGCCTCTAACAGCGCCATGTAGCGTCACATGTATTATTGCAGGCAGGTCAGTGTATAGCGCCTCTAACAGCGCCATGTAGCGTCACATGTATTATTACAGGCAGGTCAGTGTACTGGTGTTAGAGCACCCAACATACATCACATTCATCAATGCCGGCCAGGTTACTACAGTGACTAAGGCGCTATGTTACAACACCCGATACCCGTTTACAGCGTCTACTAGCGGTCGCTCTATAGACGCTCATCTGGCGATACCTGGCGCTAGTAATGAATCGGCCTCTATGTGTCAGCACATGTTACTGCGGGATGACCACGTTCAGTCAGTGCTGCAGCAGGGGGGACCCAGAATCCGTCAGAATACCCGAATGATACCGGCAGCCCGAGGGGTGCGCTCACCAGGAAGGGATGCCCGTCCCATAGGGCCAGGCCTCCTTTACATACTGTACAGCCCCTCCCTTCAGCATTTTAGTTGATGATCAGCAAAACACTTTCCCGTTTCTGGGAAGATAAAACATTGGCGTCTGCAGATGTCGCCATCAAAGGCTGCTGCAATTACCGCGTGTAGAGATTTATCGTCAGGCGCCCGCTTGACAGCAATTAAACTGCGCCGCATGAAAAACATGACACGGAAAACTGACTTGAAACACTAAAGACGGGGCCCACGGCTGCGGGGAGGAGAGGAGGCTAAATAGAGCCACATCTGTCCCCCAGCGCTAGTATTAATGGGGATGGATAAAGTTATATGTCATCGTATGACATCACTGCCCTGGCACCGCCCACCAGCCTGTGTATTGTAGAGAACACAAGTCACTAAGGCCCTTATTTAACAAGGGATAGCACCAGGTAGCGAATGGTGAGCGAACGTTAATGACGCTCACCGCCACGAGAACGCCGGCTCCCCTCCGCAATCACACATTTATCACGCCGATCCGGCTTAGCGACTGAGAGAGCGCCAGATAGCGAATCATTTATCATTATTCCAGCCTCACCCCACAGCGCCAGCGAGCGACCTTGAACAGCGACAGGTATGACCTTTCGCTACCTGGCGCTCTCCAATGCATTTCAATGGAACAATCTTTAAATATTCTTAATTAATTGCTATTAATTTTTTTTTTTTTTTTTTTTTTTAAATGTCAAAAATTCTGTGACCACTTCTGCAATGTTAGATATTTTTTTTAAGGTTAAAAAAATAAAAATTTGTGCAGAATTGATATTACAGGTCTGATATTAATGTATTCATATTACAAAATGTTTTGAAAAACATTTTTTCTTTTTTTTTTTTTAAATATGGTTGTTTGGGGGTTAAAAAACTACTTTTAACCCATCGCCGCCAGCGCTCTGGGGTTTAAACAAACATTTCACAGAGCGAGAATTTTTGGAGCGTAATTCGTTAATGAATATGGTGGGAGCCGTTCGCTATGGCCATTCGCTGTCATGCGCTCCCATACAGCGCGGAACCTGTCAAACAGCGACTCCTAACCCCGTATTCAACATTACCGCACACCGACTGAGTCGCTGTCAACAGCCGAACAACGGCCAAGCACAGCGACTACTAGCGTGCGCTGTGAAAATAACGCTACTGTCGCTCATCTGTCGCTACCTGGCGCTATTAATGAATCAGCCTCTTAGTCACTAGCACAGTCGCAGTCCTGGATGTTGTAATCCACTTTCAGGCTGATTCATTACTAGCGCCAGGTAATAGCAGATGAGCGTCTGTACAGTGGTGCTAAGGGCGACCGCTAGTCGAAGGAAAGGAAGGAAGGAATGACAAAGAAAGAAAAGAAGGGAAGAAAGGAAAGAATGACAAAGAAAGAAAAGAAGTGAAGAAAGGAAGGAATGACAAAGAACGAAAAGGAGGGAAGAACGAAAGGAAGGAATGACAAAGAAAGAAAAGGAGGGAAGAACGAAAGGAAGGAATGACAAAGAAAGAAAAGAAGGGAAGAACGAAAGGAAGGAATGACAAAGAACGAAAAGGAGGGAAGAACGAAAGGAAGGAATGACAAAAAAAAGGAATCAAAAGTTCTGGGTATAGACTGTGGGTTACAGGGCTCTATGGGGTGGATAAGCTTTAATTGGGGACACCTGCCGATCAGGACTCCCCCTGGCATAGAGTGGTCAGGAGGGGTTTAGGTCTGCTTTAACATGTATAATTTCCCCCAGGTATGATGATCAGGGAGGGGGTTTAATATAAATGAAAATTCTAGCACGTGCCGCCAGCATATTAATTATACACGCGGACCTAAACACTCCCCGGGGACATTTGTGCCAGCTAAGGTGCAGGTGTCAGGAATGATAACCCACCTACTACCCCCTGCAGCCTGGACTAATAGACCACATCCAGATCCAGCCTATCTATAACAGGGCCTGTCTATAGCAGGGCCGATCTATAGCGGGGCCTGGGCCGATCTATAGCGGGGCCAATCTATAGCGGGGCCTATCTACAGCGGGGCCTATCTATAACAGGGCCTATCTATAGCGGGGCCGATCTATAACAGGGCCTATCTACGGCGGGGCCTATCTACGGCGGGGCCTATCTACAGCGGGGCCTATCTACAACGGGGTCTATCTATAGCGGGGCCGATCTATAACAGGGCCTATCTACGGCGGGGCCTATCTATAACGGGGTCTATCTATAGCGGGGCCTATCTACGGCAGGGCCTATCTACGGCAGGGCCTATCTACAGCAGGGCCTATCTACAACAGGGCCTATCTACAACAGGGCCTATGTATAGCAGGACCTATCATCTATAGCAGGGCCTATCTATAGCAGGGCCTATCTATAGCGGGGCCTATGTATAGCAGGGCCTATCTATAGCAGGGCCTATCTATAGCAGGGCCTATGTATAGCAGGGCTGATCAATAGCAGGGCCTATCATCTATAGCAGGGCCTATCATCTATAGCAGGGCCTATGTATAGCAGGGCCTATGTATAGCAGGACCTATCATGTATAGCAGGGCCTATCATGTATAGCAGGGCCTATCTATAGCAGGGCCTATGTATAGCAGGACCTATCATGTATAGCAGGGCCTATGTATAGCAGGGCCTATGTATAGCAGGACCTATCATGTATAGCAGGGCCTATCATGTATAGCAGGGCCTATCATGTATAGCAGGGCCTATCATGTATAGCAGGGCCTATCATGTATAGCAGGGCCTATCATCTATAGCAGGGCCTATGTATAGCAGGGCCTATGTATTAGCAGTTCCTATCTATAGCAGGGCCTATCTATAGCAGGGCCTATCTAGAACAGAGCCTATCTAAAGCAGGGCCTATCTATAGCAGGGCCTATGTATAGCAGGGCCTATCTATAGCAGGGCCTATCTATAGCAGGGCCTATGTATAGCAGGGCCTATCTATAGCAGGGCCTATGTATAGCAGGGCCTATGTATAGCAGGGCCTATCTATAGCAGGGCCTATCTATAGCAGGGCCTATGTATAGCAGGGCCTATGTATAGCAGGGCCTATCTATAGCAGGGCCTATGTATAGCAGGGCCTATGTATAGCAGGGCCTATGTATAGCAGGGCCTATCTATAGCAGGGCCTATGTATAGCAGGGCCTATGTATAGCAGGGCCTATGTATAGCAGGGCCTATCTATAACAGGGCCGGCTCTAGGATTGGATGGGCCCTTGGGCTATAGGGTCTCAGCGGGGCCCCTCTGCATTGTGTTGGCGCTAAAGCTGCAGGTGTGGTGGATATTGTGGCTTGTCCCGGGTTTTGTTCCCTGCTCCCCCGGGGAATCCAGAATTGGGATGCCTCGCTGTGTGGGCGCCCCCAGTTCGCCCAGTAAAACTCACCTCCCCTCAGTCAAACAGCGCATGCGCGGGCTCTCGTCCAATCAGAGCCTGTTGCCATGTTTATGTCCTTTGGCTCTCATTGATTTCAATGCGCGCTCCCATCTCAGCCAATCAGATAGGCTGGGGGGGGGGGGGGCACACATGCCACTGGAGAGCCGGATGTTCTCACTACCATTAATGTCAATGAGAGCCCTTTTCTAAAGGATATAAGCACAGCAAAGGGCTCTGATTGGATAATGCGCTGTTGGACCAAGGGGAGGCGAGTTTTACTGGGCGAACCGGGGGTTTCAATCTCTCTGATTGGACGAGAGCCAGCACATGAGCCGCTGGACCGGGAAAGGTGAGTGATTGCTGTCATCCCAGGGGATTTCACACAGCGGGGCATCCCAGATTCCAGGGCCCGCCACACCGGGTTTTGCTTCGCTTTAAAGTGGACCAAAACCCACGGAGATCGGTTTCATAGATTCCCTCCCCCCCCGAGGGCATCCAAAATCGGGATGCCCCGCTGTGTGAAATCCCCCAGGGCGCCCCATACACTCACCTTCCTTTCCGGTCCAACAGCGAGGCCGCATACCCCCAATCCCTCTAGCAGGGAGCGTGCCCGCGTCAGGTATTTGTGAGCGGCTGAAGCAGGGTCTGGTGAACGCCGGGCGCTGTACGCAAAACCACATTTATGAAAGCGAATCTGGTGAGCGACTCTAACAGCGCCATGTAGCGTCACATGTATTATTACAGGCGGCTCAGTGTATAGCGCCTCTAACAGCGCCATGTAGTGTCACATGTATTATTACAGGCAGGTCAGTGTATAGCACCTCTAACAGCGTCATGTAGCGTCACATGTATTATTACAGGCAGGTCAGTGTATAGCGCCTCTAACAGCGTCATGTAGTGTCACATGTATTATTACAGGCAGGTCAGTGTATAGCGCCTCTAACAGCGCCATGTAGCGTCACATGTATTATTACAGGCGGGTCAGTGTATAGCACCTCTAACAGCGCCATGTAGCGTCACACGTATTATTACAGGCAGCTCAGTGTATAGCACCTCTAACAGCGTCATGTAGCGTCACATGTATTATTACAGGCAGGTCAGTGTATAGCACCTCTAACAGCGCCATGTAGTGTCACATGTATTATTACAGGCAGGTCAGTGTATAGCACCTCTAACAGCGTCATGTAGCGTCACATGTATTATTACAGGCAGGTCAGTGTATAGCGCCTCTAACAGCGCCATGTAGTGTCACATGTATTATTACAGGCAGGTCAGTGTATAGCGCCTCTAACAGCGCCATGTAGCGTCACATGTATTATTACAGGCAGGTCAGTGTATAGCACCTCTAACAGCGCCATGTAGCGTCACATGTATTATTACAGGCAGGTCAGTGTATAGCGCCTCTAACAGCGTCATGTAGCGTCACATGTACTATTACAGGCAGGTCAGTGTATAGCACCTCTAACAGCGCCATGTAGTGTCACATGTATTATTACAGGCAGGTCAGTGTATAGCGCCTCTAACAGCGCCATGTAGCGTCACATGTATTATTACAGGCAGGTCAGTGTATAGCACCTCTAACAGCGCCATGTAGTGTCACATGTATTATTACAGGCAGCTCAGTGTATAGCGCCTCTAACAGCGCCATGTAGCGTCACATGTATTATTACAGGCAGGTCAGTGTATAGCACCTCTAACAGCGCCATGTAGCGTCACATGTATTATTACAGGCAGGTCAGTGTATAGCAACTCTAACAGCGCCATGTAGCGTCACATGTATTATTACAGGCAGGTCAGTGTATAGCGTCTCTAACAGCGTCATGTAGTGTCACATGTATTATTACAGGCAGCTCAGTGTATAGCGCCTCTAACAGCGCCATGTAGCGTCACATGTATTATTACAGGCAGGTCAGTGTATAGCACCTCTAACAGCGCCATGTAGCGTCACATGTATTATTACAGGCAGGTCAGTGTATAGCAACTCTAACAGCGCCATGTAGCGTCACATGTATTATTACAGGCAGGTCAGTGTATAGCGCCTCTAACAGCGCCATGTAGCGTCACATGTATTATTACAGGCAGGTCAGTGTATAGCGCCTCTAACAGCGCCATGTAGTGTCACATGTATTATTACAGGCAGGTCAGTGTATAGCACCTCTAACAGCGCCATGTAGCGTCACATGTATTATTACAGGCAGCTCAGTGTATAGCGCCTCTAACAGCGCCATGTAGCGTCACATGTATTATTACAGGCAGGTCAGTGTATAGCACCTCTAACAGCGCCATGTAGTGTCACATGTATTATTACAGGCAGGTCAGTGTATAGCGCCTCTAACAGCGCCATGTAGCGTCACATGTATTATTACAGGCAGGTCAGTGTATAGCGCCTCTAACAGCGCCATGTAGCGTCACATGTATTATTACAGGCAGGTCAGTGTATAGCGCCTCTAACAGCGCCATGTAGCGTCACATGTATTATTACAGGCAGGTCAGTGTATAGCGCCTCTAATAGCGCCATGTAGCGCCACATGTATTATTACAGGCAGGTCAGTGTATAGCGCCTCTAACAGCGCCATGTAGCGTCACATGTATTATTACAGGCAGGTCAGTGTATAGCGCCTCTAATAGCGCCATGTAGCGCCACATGTATTATTACAGGCAGGTCAGTGTATAGCGCCTCTAACAGCGCCATGTAGCGTCACATGTATTATTACAGGCAGGTCAGTGTATAGCGCCTCTAACAGCGCCATGTAGCGTCACATGTATTATTACAGGCAGGTCAGTGTATAGCGCCTCTAACAGCGCCATGTAGCGTCACATGTATTATTACAGGCAGGTCAGTGTATAGCGCCTCTAACAGCGCCATGTAGCGTCACATGTGTTATTACAGGCAGGTCAGTGTATAGCGCCTCTAACAGTGTCATGTAGCGTCACATGTATTATTACAGGCAGGTCAGTGTATAGCGCCTCTAACAGCGCCATGTAGCGTCACATGTATTATTACAGGCTGGTCAGTGTATAGCGCCTCTAACAGCGCCATGTAGCGTCACATGTATTATTACAGGCAGGTCAGTGTATAGCGCCTCTAACAGCGCCATGTAGCGTCACATGTATTATTACAGGCAGGTCAGTGTATAGCGCCTCTAATAGCGCCATGTAGCGCCACATGTATTATTACAGGCAGGTCAGTGTATAGCGCCTCTAACAGCGCCATGTAGCGTCACATGTATTATTACAGGCAGGTCAGTGTATAGCGCCTCTAACAGCGCCATGTAGCGTCACATGTGTTATTACAGGCAGGTCAGTGTATAGCGCCTCTAACAGTGTCATGTAGCGTCACATGTATTATTACAGGCAGGTCAGTGTATAGCGCCTCTAACAGCGCCATGTAGCGTCACATGTATTATTACAGGCTGGTCAGTGTATAGCGCCTCTAACAGCGCCATGTAGCGTCACATGTATTATTACAGGCAGGTCAGTGTATAGCGCCTCTAACAGCGCCATGTAGTGTCACATGTATTATTACAGGCGGCTCAGTGTATAGCGCCTCTAACAGCGCCATGTAGCGTCACATGTATTATTACAGGCAGGTCAGTGTATAGCACCTCTAACAGCGCCATGTAGTGTCACATGTATTATTACAGGCGGCTCAGTGTATAGCGCCTCTAACAGCGCCATGTAGCGTCACATGTATTATTACAGGCAGGTCAGTGTATAGCACCTCTAACAGCGCCATGTAGCGTCACATGTATTATTACAGGCAGGTCAGTGTATAGCACCTCTAACAGCGCCATGTAGTGTCACATGTATTATTACAGGCAGGTCAGTGTATAGCGCCTCTAACAGCGCCATGTAGCGTCACATGTATTATTACAGGCAGGTCAGTGTATAGCGCCTCTAACAGCGCCATGTAGCGTCACATGTATTATTACAGGCAGGTCAGTGTATAGCGCCTCTAACAGCGCCATGTAGCGTCACATGTATTATTACAGGCAGGTCAGTGTATAGCGCCTCTAATAGCGCCATGTAGCGCCACATGTATTATTACAGGCAGGTCAGTGTATAGCGCCTCTAACAGCGCCATGTAGCGTCACATGTATTATTACAGGCAGGTCAGTGTATAGCGCCTCTAATAGCGCCATGTAGCGCCACATGTATTATTACAGGCAGGTCAGTGTATAGCGCCTCTAACAGCGCCATGTAGCGTCACATGTATTATTACAGGCAGGTCAGTGTATAGCGCCTCTAACAGCGCCATGTAGCGTCACATGTATTATTACAGGCAGGTCAGTGTATAGCGCCTCTAACAGCGCCATGTAGCGTCACATGTATTATTACAGGCAGGTCAGTGTATAGCGCCTCTAACAGCGCCATGTAGCGTCACATGTGTTATTACAGGCAGGTCAGTGTATAGCGCCTCTAACAGTGTCATGTAGCGTCACATGTATTATTACAGGCAGGTCAGTGTATAGCGCCTCTAACAGCGCCATGTAGCGTCACATGTATTATTACAGGCTGGTCAGTGTATAGCGCCTCTAACAGCGCCATGTAGCGTCACATGTATTATTACAGGCAGGTCAGTGTATAGCGCCTCTAACAGCGCCATGTAGCGTCACATGTATTATTACAGGCAGGTCAGTGTATAGCGCCTCTAATAGCGCCATGTAGCGCCACATGTATTATTACAGGCAGGTCAGTGTATAGCGCCTCTAACAGCGCCATGTAGCGTCACATGTATTATTACAGGCAGGTCAGTGTATAGCGCCTCTAACAGCGCCATGTAGCGTCACATGTATTATTACAGGCAGGTCAGTGTATAGCGCCTCTAACAGCGCCATGTAGCGTCACATGTGTTATTACAGGCAGGTCAGTGTATAGCGCCTCTAACAGTGTCATGTAGCGTCACATGTATTATTACAGGCAGGTCAGTGTATAGCGCCTCTAACAGCGCCATGTAGCGTCACATGTATTATTACAGGCTGGTCAGTGTATAGCGCCTCTAACAGCGCCATGTAGCGTCACATGTATTATTACAGGCAGGTCAGTGTATAGCGCCTCTAACAGCGCCATGTAGCGTCACATGTATTATTACAGGCTGGTCAGTGTATAGCGCCTCTAACAGCGCCATGTAGCGTCACATGTATTATTACAGGCAGGTCAGTGTATAGCGCCTCTAACAGCGCCATGTAGCGTCACATGTATTATTACAGGCAGGTCAGTGTATAGCGCCTCTAACAGCGCCATGTAGTGTCACATGTATTATTACAGGCGGCTCAGTGTATAGCGCCTCTAACAGCGCCATGTAGCGTCACATGTATTATTATAGGCAGGTCAGTGTATAGCACCTCTAACAGCGCCATGTAGTGTCACATGTATTATTACAGGCGGCTCAGTGTATAGCGCCTCTAACAGCGCCATGTAGCGTCACATGTATTATTACAGGCAGATCAGTGTATAGCACCTCTAACAGCGCCATGTAGCGTCACATGTATTATTACAGGCAGGTCAGTGTATAGCACCTCTAACAGCGCCATGTAGTGTCACATGTATTATTACAGGCAGGTCAGTGTATAGCGCCTCTAACAGCGCCATGTAGCGTCACATGTATTATTACAGGCAGGTCAGTGTATAGCGCCTCTAACAGCGCCATGTAGCGTCACATGTATTATTACAGGCAGGTCAGTGTATAGCGCCTCTAACAGCGCCATGTAGCGTCACATGTATTATTACAGGCAGGTCAGTGTATAGCGCCTCTAATAGCGCCATGTAGCGCCACATGTATTATTACAGGCAGGTCAGTGTATAGCGCCTCTAACAGCGCCATGTAGCGTCACATGTATTATTACAGGCAGGTCAGTGTATAGCGCCTCTAATAGCGCCATGTAGCGCCACATGTATTATTACAGGCAGGTCAGTGTATAGCGCCTCTAACAGCGCCATGTAGCGTCACATGTATTATTACAGGCAGGTCAGTGTATAGCGCCTCTAACAGCGCCATGTAGCGTCACATGTATTATTACAGGCAGGTCAGTGTATAGCGCCTCTAACAGCGCCATGTAGCGTCACATGTATTATTACAGGCAGGTCAGTGTATAGCGCCTCTAACAGCGCCATGTAGCGTCACATGTGTTATTACAGGCAGGTCAGTGTATAGCGCCTCTAACAGTGTCATGTAGCGTCACATGTATTATTACAGGCAGGTCAGTGTATAGCGCCTCTAACAGCGCCATGTAGCGTCACATGTATTATTACAGGCTGGTCAGTGTATAGCGCCTCTAACAGCGCCATGTAGCGTCACATGTATTATTACAGGCAGGTCAGTGTATAGCGCCTCTAACAGCGCCATGTAGCGTCACATGTATTATTACAGGCAGGTCAGTGTATAGCGCCTCTAATAGCGCCATGTAGCGCCACATGTATTATTACAGGCAGAAAGGCAGAAGAAAGGATAGCCAGCTCACCATAAATCCAACGTGGCGCGGACTAAGGAGATCCCAGATATAACTCCTTATAGTGATAGAGAAAAGTCCAGTATGTAGTCCAGCCACGAAAATCCTAAAAATTAACTTTTAATTGTAAAGTTTAAAATGTAGCCCATCCATAGAAAATATTGAAGATCTTTACTCAAATGGCCCCATTGTAGTAGAGAGAAAAAAACAAGCAATCCTGTGTGACGCGTTTCAAGCCGCACGGGGCTCTTAATCATACAATGGATATCAAGTACCGAGGACCTAAATATATAGGTATAATAATGAATATCAGGTGGTATATAACTCTATTGAGAAAACTCACCTGGAGAGAACCTACACCACGCCCGACAATGGAGGCCAAAAGCGCCGTCGCAAACCGCTTCGCGTCATGGCCAGAGACGATAGGATAAGCATGGGCCAATCACACACGTGGGTTTCTTTATGGCTACGCTGAATACGTTTCTTTCTGATTACGCTAAATACGTTTGCTTGGCCGCAAAATGCGTAGGCATAGAACTAAGGAAAGAAAGATCCAAATAAATAGCACTGTGCGGGCATATAAATAAATAAATAAGCGCTTGGCACTAAGAACTGTACTTTAGTCCACTCCACACAATTCCGGCAATTTTTATAACAAGCTACACAACCTGTTTTATACAAATATAGCAGCACGGGACATATATGTGTGTGAAAGAGGGAATTACTCTCAGTGCCCGCTAATTGAAGCGCGGCTATATGAAAGTACAAGCTAGTGTTAAATTAATATATACTGTTGCCCCTCGTAGTCCAGCGTAAAACTAATACAACGGGCGCTGTATATGAAGGCAGAACCCTTAGCCCGTTCATATACAGAGTCAATTCGTAACCGATGGATTAAAGGTGACTGCTATATAATGCGGACCTAGATTTCAGAATAAAACCTCAGACATACGTGGTTCTGCGTTTGTTTGCCCTAAGGGGGCAAATCACATTAATTCCCGTTCCTTCACTTAAAGACAAAAGTAGCCAGCTGGCTCACTCTAATCGCCAAAAAAATATGTTAAAAGAAAAACCCAACGCGGGCCCCGGCTTTTAGTGTCAAATAGGTCCCTCGGCAGATAGATATCCATTGGAGGATTGTTATGAATACATAGCAAAGATTAAAACCATATTAAACTAATAATAAAAAGATTCTAGATAAAACATAATGAATGTTTTCTTCTACTCCATATAGATGGAGAAATCTATACTAATATATAACTGCCCCTATATAATAATCCATGGAGCCCCTGACTGAAAGTAAGCCGTTTCCAATAGTTTTGGTTCATGTATAACTACAGTCCTGTAAACAGAGAAAGGTCCAGCCTGTCATTGAGGCCTTCTGGGAAACGTGTGCCCAATTTTAAAATCCATCTGGCCTCAGCTTTCATTAGTTGTTTGTGGAGATCGCCTCCTCTAATGCTCGGGGACACTTTCTCAATAATAGTCACTCTTAGGCTTGACACCTCTCCATCATGTTGTTTTTGGCAATGTCTTGCTACATTCGACTTAGGTTGCAAAGACTTGCTTTGATATATATGTTCCATAAAACGATGTTTTAGTTTTCTTGTTGTACAACCTACATATTGGAGGTTACACGTGGTACAGGTAACTAAATAAACAATCCACTTTGTGTTACAATTAAAAAATTCCTTAATTAGAAATCTCTTTTTTGTAGTACTTGAATCAAAAAATGTACCCTTTTGTATGAACTTGCAACATGAACATTTCGTGTATCCACACATGTAACACCCCTTACAGGCCAACCACGTACAGGAATCTTCTTTAAGTGGGGGTAACAGGGATGGTGATAACTTATTGGCCAAAGTCGGAGCCCTTCTTGCTACTACCCGTATTCCATTCTCCAGCCAAGGATGTAAATCTGGATCCGTATGTAATATAGGTAGATTTCTACTAATAATTTTCTTTATGGCTGGAAACTGTTTGCAGTATGTAGTTACCATTGTTAGTTTACTATCGTTTGCTTTCTTCGCTTTATTTTTTTCTTTAAATAGTGACTCCCTGTTAATGGCGAGAACTTTACTCTCTGCATCCTCAACCTTTTTCTTTTTGTAGCCTCTTTGTTCCAATCTTACTTTGATGTTATCAAATTCCCTCATTGTATGGTTTGCAGTATTACAGTTCCTGGCCGCCCGCAAAAATTCCCCATATGGAATTGCATTTTTTACATGCTGGGGATGGCAGCTAGTCGCATACAGTGTTGAATTACCCGCAGTTGGTTTGCGGAAAGTTCTGGTTTTTATATTTTGCCCCTCTTCCGGAGAAGTTAGAATTAAATCCAAGTACTCAATTTCATTTTTCTGTAATGTTCCGGTGAAGGATAAATTCAAAGTATTAGAATTCAAATATGCTAGAAAATCTTCAAACCTAGCTGCCGGGCCTATCCATATGCAAATTAGATCGTCGATATAACGCCCATACCAGTACAGGTATTTGTGGAACGGATTACTTGGGGAAAAGATCTTATCCAATTCCCACCATCCCATGTAAAGATTGGCCAGGGATGGTGAGAATGGAGCTCCCATAGAGGCCCCACACTTCTGCAGGTAATAGTTCCCTTCAAAGTAAAAATAGTTGTGGCTCAATAGGTAATCTATAACCATGCCTATAAAGAGAATTTCATCCTGCTTTAAAGAGGTATACTTGTGTAACATAAACATCGTGGCAGATATGGCTTTCTCATGCGGGATGCTTGAATAGAGAGAAGAAACATCCATAGTGATCCAGCTCCCATGGTCAGGCCATTTTATACGACCGATTGCCTTCAGAACTTCCCTCGTATCTTTAATATATCCCGGGAGGCATTTCACTATAGGTTGTAAAATAGTATCTAACCACTGGCCTAATCTCTCATTAAGGCTACCTATGCCCGACACTATGGGACGTCCCTTAGGAGGTCTCTCCGGTTTATGTATTTTGGGGAGGTGATGGAAAATGGGGGTCACTGGATGTTCTGTCAACAGCTTTTCAGCCAGATCCTCTTTCAACATGCCCACCGCCACTCCTTCTTTCAGAATTAGCTGTAAATCCTTTTGAAATGTCTGCAGGGGATCACCTTTAAGCTGGACGTATGTGTTTGCATCACTTAATTGACGGAGGGCTTCCAAAATATAAGTTTCGCGATCCATGATCACAATGGAGCCTCCTTTGTCCGCATTTCTAATAACGATCTGTGGATTCTCCTGCAGATCCCTGAGGGCCATCCGTTCTTTTTTCGTCAAGTTATTCATGCGGGGCTCTTTTTCTGTGGTATTAAACAGTGCAAAAAGTTGTTTTTCCACTATATTCTGAAACACTCCTATAGGGTCGCTCCGTGAGTTCACCGGATAAAAACTGGGATTGGGAACTGTATATTCCGGAAAATGGGAGATTCTCTGAGTTCCATTTTCTAATTCCAAGTCTTGAAGGTCCACCAGAGCACATAGCTCCTCAAAAGAATAGTGTAACCAGTCTGGGTTTTGCAATGAGTCTGATACTTGACTGTCTATTGGGGCCCCGTGATTACATTCAGTTGTTATTTCATTTATGATACTTAAATCACAGACCTTCTCTTTAGAGAAATGTTTTTTGAGTGTTAATAGTCGCACAAATCTATTTAAATCTATAATAGTGTCCATCATGTTCATGTGATGAGTAGGAGAAAACGAAAGACCTTTCTCTAATAAATCCATATGCTGTTTAGACAGGGATGTAGAGGACAAATTAACCACTGTATTTATCTGCGTCTGCGATTCCGATCGCGCAGACGATATGCTGTTCCTTTTCTTATGTTTTCGTCCTGCCCTGTGTTTGGACGGATGTGGCGTCTGCCACCTTCCTCTAAAAAAGATGTTGAATCTTGTGGGTTTTGAAGATCATTCGATGTGGTTGATACACTAGAATTCCGATCAACACTAGAATCTGATTGACTGGTTACATCCGAATCCCAAAAAGATACTGATTTCTCTCTCCTTTTCTGTCTAGGAGGATTTCTTAATATGGATTTAGGTCGTCCTTGTCTTCTGTGGGTTACCCAGTCGTATACATGGTCTGTCTGATAGTCTTTCAGATCCCTTTGGAATTTGATTTTTTTAGTTTCAATGATGTCCCTTTGTAATTTTTGTAATCTTCCCTCCATGTCCTGATTTAATTTCATGTATTCCTGGTTGGATTTATAAGTGTCAAGACTTTCTCTTATTTCTGAATAACATTTCTTTACATCTTGTAGGGTTTTTGCTTCTTGTTGGATTAAAAGTTGTATTAATTTATTGGAAGTTTCAGTCAGGATAGCATACCAAGCATCAATAAAGTCCTGATCAAATGCCGAGGTAGGTAGTTTTTTCAGTCTAAGACCTCTCGGTATCATTTGGTTATCCAGATATTTCTGGAGTGAAGACATATCCCACCAAAGTTTAGTCTCTTTAATTTTAAATTTCTCATACTCTTGAAATTTAGACTTCAGATCCGACGTTGGCAAGGCGGGATTGTCCAAGGAAAAGATTTGATTCAGGGTGGTATTCCATTCATTTTCAATATCAGAAGGCATGTCATAAGCCATAGAAATAAGGATCTTGAATTAATAATTTTTATGCTCACAGTGGGCTGCTATGTGATCTTATTTTAATATATTTGTGGAAGATCTGGAAACGGAGCACGGCCGACCGGGAATTATAGAAACAAAGGCAGAAGAAAGGATAGCCAGCTCACCATAAATCCAACGTGGCGCGGACTAAGGAGATCCCAGATATAACTCCTTATAGTGATAGAGAAAAGTCCAGTATGTAGTCCAGCCACGAAAATCCTAAAAATTAACTTTTAATTGTAAAGTTTAAAATGTAGCCCATCCATAGAAAATATTGAAGATCTTTACTCAAATGGCCCCATTGTAGTAGAGAGAAAAAAACAAGCAATCCTGTGTGACGCAGATATCCATTGTATGATTAAGAGCCCCGTGCGGCTTGAAACGCGTCACACAGGATTGCTTGTTTTTTTCTCTCTACTACAATGGGGCCATTTGAGTAAAGATCTTCAATATTTTCTATGGATGGGCTACATTTTAAACTTTACAATTAAAAGTTAATTTTTAGGATTTTCGTGGCTGGACTACATTATTACAGGCAGGTCAGTGTATAGCGCCTCTAACAGCGCCATGTAGCGTCACATGTATTATTACAGGCAGGTCAGTGTATAGCGCCTCTAACAGCGCCATGTAGCGTCACATGTATTATTACAGGCAGGTCAGTGTATAGCGCCTCTAACAGCGCCATGTAGCGTCACATGTGTTATTACAGGCAGGTCAGTGTATAGCGCCTCTAACAGTGTCATGTAGCGTCACATGTATTATTACAGGCAGGTCAGTGTATAGCGCCTCTAACAGCGCCATGTAGCGTCACATGTATTATTACAGGCTGGTCAGTGTATAGCGCCTCTAACAGCGCCATGTAGCGTCACATGTATTATTACAGGCAGGTCAGTGTATAGCGCCTCTAACAGCGCCATGTAGCGTCACATGTATTATTACAGGCTGGTCAGTGTATAGCGCCTCTAACAGCGCCATGTAGCGTCACATGTATTATTACAGGCAGGTCAGTGTATAGCGCCTCTAACAGCGCCATGTAGCGTCACATGTATTATTACAGGCTGGTCAGTGTATAGCGCCTCTAACAGCGCCATGTAGCGTCACATGTATTATTACAGGCAGGTCAGTGTATAGCGCCGGTGCTCTAGCTTCCAGAGCCATTACTTGTCGCACAGTGTCGCTCTCCCATACATTTCAATGGCTGTACAATTGCTTGTGTTTAAACAGCGTGTTTGACATTTTAGTTTTTTTGTTTTTTTGCTCCAATCATTGTGTGACCTCTTCTGGCTGCAAACAAACACTTTTATACATTTTTTTGGCATTTTATATTTTTATGCAGAATTGTCATTACAGGTCTGGCACTAAAGTGTTAATGTCACAGTGTTATAACAATGTCATTCCATGTGTTTTAGCTTTGTTACTGGTGGATATGTGTTCAAAAACAGATTTTAATCACACAGCGTCTTCAGCGTTATACTGTTAGAGCGCCCAACACACATCACATTCATCAATGCCGGCCAGGTTACTACAGTGACAGCAACACTATGTTACAGCGCCCGATACCCGCTTACAGCGCCTACTAGTGGTCGCCCTAAGCGCCGCTATACAGATGCTCATCTGCCGATACCTGGTGCTAGTAATGAATCGGCCTCCACGTTTTGTTTTTACACTTAGCCCGGACAATCCGTGTAATATCTGTGATGGATTTCATGTTAGATGTATCAACATTGATGGAAACCAGGGGTGGACTATCCATAGGGGGGCAATGCCCAGTGGGCCGCACTGCTTTGGGGCCAGTTGGGCTGCTGCTTTTAACACCCACATTCAATCCCTGCCCCGTAGTCTCCATCTCAGCCCCCTGTACCCACAAGCCATGGAACCCCAGCCCCCTGTACCCAGCCCCACTGTACCCACAAGCCAAGGAACCCCAGCCCCCTGGACCCAGCCCCACTGTACCCACAAGCCAAGGAACCCCAGCCCCACTGTACCAAGCCCCACTGTACCCACCAGCCAAGGAACCCCAGCCCCCTGTACCCAGCCCCACTGTACCCACCAGCCAAGGAACCCCAGCCCCCTGTACCCAGCCCCACTGTACCCACCAGCCAAGGAACCCCAGCCCCCTGTACCCAGCCCCACTGTACCCACAAGCCAAGGAACCCCAGCCTCCTGTACCCAGCCCCACTGTACCCACCAGCCAAGGAACCCCAGCCCCCTGTACCCAGCCCCACTGTACCCACAAGCCAAGGAACCCCAGCCTCCTGTACCCAGCCCCACTGTACCCACCAGCCAAGGAACCCCAGCCCCCTGTACCCAGCCCCACTGTACCCACAAGCCAAGGAACCCCAGCCTCCTGTACCCAGCCCCACTGTACCCACCAGCCAAGGAACCCCAGCCCCCTGTACCCAGCCCCACTCTACCCACAAGTCAAGGAACCCCAGCCCCCTGTACCTAGCCCCACTGTTCCCACAAGCCAAGGAACCCCAGCCCCCTGTAACTAGCCCCACTGTACCCACAAGCCAAGGAACCCCAGCCCCCTGTACCCACAAGCCAAGGAACCCCAGCCCCACTGTACCCACCAGCCAAGGAACCCCAGCCCCCTGTACCCAGCCCCACTCTTCCCACAAGCTAAGGAACCCCAGCCCCCTGTACCCAGCCCCACTCTACCCACAAGCCAAGGAACCCCAGCCCCCTGTACCCAGCCCCACTGTTCCCACAAGCCAAGGAACCCCAGCCCCCTGTATCCAGCCCCACTGTTCCCACAAGCCAAGGAACCCCAGCCCCCTGTACCCAGCCCCCTGTACCCACAAGCCAAGGAACCCCAGCCCCCTGTACCCAGCCCCCTGTACCCACAAGCCAAGGAACCCCAGCCCCCAATGCTATAGCCCCGGCATCATGGTTGGGGGGGCCTCAGCAGGATGTCTCAGGCCGGCCAGGGGCTGGTAAAATCCAGGGCTGGTTTTTGGCCCCAGTCCGTCACTGATGGAAACCTAGAAAAAAAAAATAATCGTGCCCATTGGCTGTTCTGGATTCTCATTACGGGCGGAGCACTTCAGCGGCTCGGAGCGATCTACCATCTAGGACGCGGCTTTTAATCAGGCGCCGATCAATCCTAATTAAGGTCAGCGACAGCTCGGAGATGTTAGTATGGAGCGACATGCATGAGGCGAGCAGGATGGTGGCCGGGATTATGACATCATAGCTAAGCAAGCGGCCGGCGCTTGTCAATGTCATGGCACAAGGGGGGCAGAGATGGCAGTAGGCGCCCCCTATGGGTGAGATGAATGGCGCGGGTGACCATGGCTGGAGGTAAATGATGGTGGCGGGGTAATGTCATATAAAACAGTCCTTTGGTAGTAAAGTCCTGTTTTCAGTACCCTCTGGGGTCAGATCCTCCCAGCTACGAGGCGGCTGCACGGCGGGCTCAGGCAGGTCGTTGTCGCTGGGGTTATGATCTGCAAGAGGGAAGCGAGGGAGCGTGACTCGGAGCCGCCGCCACAGCCGCGGGTCAGCGGATCAAACGGAGAGCAAGGTTAGAGAAACACCATCGATGTTAGATAGGACCAGGCTCAATGTTGGTGTTCAATCCTGGTATCACACCACCTGTCATACTGCACACTGACCACTAGAGGGAGCCACCACAAGCTCCTTCTGCTTAAAGTAGACCAAAACCCAGGATTTTGACTATCCTGGGTTTTGGTTCCTTCCCCCGGCTGTGTGAAACCTCCAAGATCGTCCAAACTCACTCACCTCTTCCCGGTCCTACGTTGCATGCGCGGCCACTTGTCCAATCGGCGCGCTCGGAGCCACTGATGTCACGCCATCTAAGGCCAGCGGCTCCGAGCGCGCTGGCGGCCGCATCCCCTGCTTCCCTCTAACAGGGAGCGTGCCCATGCCTGCCATTTACAAATGCCTGGAGGGATAGCGGGAATGGGCTCGCGCATGCGCCGTTGGACCGGGAAAAAAGATAAGTGTATGGGGCGACCTGGGGGGTTTCACACAGCGGGGCATCCCGATTTTGGATACCCCGGGGGGGGGGATCAATCACACTGGGTTTTGCCTCACTTTAAGAGTGTTTCTTCCATGCAGCAGATGTGTTCCGGGTCTGGGGTTTTAAAATGTACAGGTCTTAAAGTGGTCCAATCAGTGGCTTGGTTGCTCCTGGAGGCTAAAAAAACTCCAGGGCTGGCCCATTAGGCACCCCTAGGGCATCTCGAAGCTAAAAGACTCCAAGGCTGGCCGATTAGGCGCCCGTAGGGCATCTTGATTTGGGATGGCCCACTGTGTGGACCCCTCCTTCCAGTGGCCTGCAAACGTCTTACCTTTCCACCAGTCTCTCGCTGTGATCACAGGCCTTATTCCCTGACACCCCTGCAGCTGTGCTCCGCTCCCGCACCCATCCATCCATATAGACTGGACGGGCACACACTCCGCATGCGGCTGCCCCCCCCCCATGCTGACACTGTCCAAAGCGACAGCTGATTGGACGAGAGACCACGCATGCACCGTAGAAATGGCAGAAAGGCCAGTTGAGTAGGCGATCTGGGGGGTTTCACACATGCCAAAATGGGATGCCCCAGGGACAAGGACCAAGCACAAGTATAGTGAAAATCCTAGTGATTGGTCCTTTTTAAAGCAGAACAAAACATTTTGATTTTGGGTTATTCCTTTCCCCAGAAGCATCCTGATTTGGGATACCCTGCTGTGTGAAACCCCCATAGATCACCCATAAAAACTCGTCTTTACCCGGCGCCTACGGCACATGTGCGTGCTCTCGTCCAATCATAGCCGTGCATGCTCAGCGAATGGTTCCAATTAGAAGCATAGCTCAGCGTCTGAATGGCTAGGTGCGGGAGCGCGTCTCAGCCCAGAGATGCTGGGAACCGGGCCCATGTTATCTGGCCAGACTGATGCTGGTAATGCTCCCCAGGTGCTGGGAACCAGAGAGGGGGACCCTCAGAGCAAGTGCTCCAGGCCATCCGCTGCTCAATTACAGCAATTCTAATCTGGCTCTGATCACAACTCATGGCCTAGCAGACCATAGGTGGATTCCGGCAGCCAAGAGGCACCTAGAGGAGGACCAATATTTAAAGAGGACCAAAACGTACACTGGAGTCTATCCCCGATCGGGGATGCCCCGTTGTGTGAAACCCGCCCGGAAACTCACCTTCATTCGCGGTCAAACGGCGCATGAGCGAGCAGCGGCCACATCCCCGCTATCCCTTTAGCAGGGCGCGTGCCCACACTAGGCATTTGTGAATGGCCGGCACGGGCACGCTCCCTATTAGAGGATAGCGGAGGATGCGGTTGCCAGCACGTTCGGATTAAAAAAGCTCCTGGACGAAGGGGCTCGAATGGATCGGAGCATGCCGATTGGACAAGCGCCCGCGCATGTGCCGTAGGACCTGGTAGAGGGGAGTTTGTTCGGGCAACCTGGGGGGTTGCACACAGCAGGGCATCTCAGACCGGGGTGCCCCGGGGGTAAGAACCAAAACTCAGGATAGACAAAATCCTGGGTTTTGGTCCACCATAGGACCGCTGATATTGACAGCTCCAGACTTGGACAGATCTGCTGCAGGGAAGCGGAGCTGAGAACAGAAGAACCGGACTTGCTGTTTTGCTCGACATCCAAATGGCTTTGCCAATTTAGATTTACCCAGCCCCACTGTACCCACAAGCCAGGGGACCCCCAATAGCCCCGGCATCATGGTTGGGGGCCTCAGCAGGGATGTCAATTGCTTGACTGCCACTATAAAGGTGCTGAGGGATAGGTATTAATAGAGAATTGTACGTGGCAGGAGCATTAGGAGGCGTCCCTCTTCTCTTTTCAAGCTTGTTTTATCTATTTCAGCGGCTATGGCAACATCTTAACACATTATACTAGTTGTAACAACAATACATTGTGCGGGACTTTAGGTTGGAGGTCTGCTTTAATGTTATTATATATCTGAATTGAGAAAGCCAGTCAGACACCTACAGTAGTAAACGGTCATCAAGACAAAAAAAACAGCAAGTCCGGTTGCCTCGCACTTATTGCTACAGATAATAAACAGCAACTCTATGGTATTACTTAAAGCTATAAAGGAAAAAAAGGAGAATACATGTGATAAATAAAATAATAATTAGATTGGATACAACAAATATCTACACAAATACTATGAATAATAATAATAAAATAATAAATGAACATACAGTATACACAAATATAATGTATATTAAAGTGGACCATAACCAAGGAATTTGACTATTCTGAGTTTTGGTACTTGCCCCACTGGGCACCCTGATTGGGGATGCCCCACTGTCGCCCGATTTCACTCACCTATCCCCGTTCCTACGGCGCATGCGCAGCCCTCTCGTCCAATCAGTGCGCTCGGATCCGCTCAAGCCCCTTCGTCCTGGAGATCATCTAATGCGAGCGGATCCGAGTGCGCTGGCGGACGCATCCCCGCTAACCTTTAACAGGAAGCGTGTATGCACCGGCCATTCACAAATGCCTGACACAGGCACGTTCCCTGCTGAAAGGATAGCAGGGATGCGGCCGCGCATGCGCCGTTGGACCAGGATCAGAGGTGAGTTTTCGGGCGACCTGGGGGGTTTCACACAGCGGGGTGCCCGGGGGGAGTAAGCATGCCTGCCCTGGAGTCTCACAGACTCCAGGGTGGGTTTTGGTCCACTTTAATAAACACCATGGGGGCAATTGATGTGGAGCAGCACAGACATTTACGGAGAGCCTTCCTAACCTCAGTGATGGGGTCCATTAAAGATCTGAAAGCCTCTCTATAGCTCAACACGCTATAAAGCGCCAAAAAAAAAAAAGTTTTTGTCCCAAAAAATATAAAAAATATATATTTTTTTACAAAAATGTGTAAATGACAGTCCACAATGAAGTATATATCAAAGCCCAATAAAACCCGGGATCTTAACTATCTTGGGTTTAGTTCCTGAATTGGGATGCCTTACTGTGTGAAACCCCCCCAGAAAAACTCACCTCTTCCTGGTCCAGCGGTGCATGTGCGGGCTCTTGTCCAATCAGAGGCATTTACCGAATGACATACTCTGTCTGATAGACTTCAATGGGGAGTGAGAGCGGCCGCATCCCCAGTGGCACACGCCTATCTTAATGGCTGGGGCGGGAGAGCACGCACAGCCCAAAGATGCAGGGGATGCGGCCGCTCTTGCTCCCCATTGTAAACAATCAGAGCTGTTTGCCAAATGACATAGGCACGGCAAATGGCTCTGATTGGATGAGAGCCCATGCATGCGTCGTTGGGCTGCCCTGGGTTTTGTTCTGCTTCAAATAATCAGCTTGCATTGGCCGGCCTGTGTCAGCACCTGTCAGATCCTTATGCCGATTATAACAGCGCCAATGAGCGCCACTCTAGATCGCCAACTTTTTGCGCTGTGCAGCGTATTTATTCATTTTTGTCACACTGCAAAGACTGGCGCTGTATTCAACAGGCGCTGGTCGGCGTCTCAACGAGAGTTTGCGCATTTGTTGTTGGATCGGGAAAAGGTAAGCCTTTACTGGTGATCTGGGTGGTTTCACACAGTAGGGTATCCCTATTCAGGATGCCCCAGGAAGGCCTTGGAGTCTTTTAGATTTACTTGCTGCTGCTGTGGGTTTTGGAATGCCCCCCTCTGCGATACCCCCAGGAACGCCGTTACCTCACCTTTTCCTCATTCCCACAGCGCATATGTGGACCGCTCAGCCAATCAGCGGCGCGCATTTCATTTGGTTTTCCTTCGCGGCTCTGACTTCGCGGCAAGAAATGTGAATATAGAGAGCGCCATTGTGGGCGTGTCTGCGCCAGACAGACGGAAAGGACTTGGCACGTGTGAGCGCTGAGCTAGGGGTATAACGGGGGATACAGCCGCGGCACTGAGATGCGGCAAGGGCTCAGGGAAAAGGTGAGTGGACCAGGGTTTCACACAGAGGGGCATCCCAATTCCGAATGCTCCAAAAAGGAGGGGGACCATGGCCCCTAGAGTCTTATAGAGTCTTAGAGTTGTCTTATGGAGTCTTATAATCTCCTATATACAAATAAAAACAAGATATATTGTGTGTTGAGTTAAAGAGGCTCTCCAACGCTTATCAAGCCTTATAAAGTCTCCTAGTCTTCTAGAGTCTTCTAGTCTTATAGTCTTCTAGAGTCTTCTAGTGTCTTCTAGTCTTATAGAGTCTTATAGAGTCTTATAGTCTTATAGAGTCTTATAGAGTCTTATAGTCTTCTAGAGTCTTCTAGTTTTCGAGTCTTATAGACTTATAGAGTTTTCTAGTCTTAGAGTCTTCTAGTCTTATAGAGTCTTATAGAGTCTTCTAGTCTTATAGAGTTTTCGAGTCTTAGAGTCTTATAGACTTATAGAGTTTTCTAGTCTTAGAGTCTTCTAGTCTTATAGAGTCTTATACAGTCTTCTAGTCTTATAGAGTCTTCTAGTCTTATAGAGTCTTATAGTCTTATAGAGTTTTCGAGTCTTAGAGTCTTATAGACTTATAGAGTTTTCTAGTCTTAGAGTCTTCTAGTCTTATAGAGTCTTATACAGTCTTCTAGTCTTATAGAGTCTTCTAGTCTTATAGAGTCTTCTAGTCTTATAGAGTCTTATAGAGTCTTCTAGTCTTATAGAGTCTTCTAGTCTTATAGAGTCTTCTAGTCTTATAGAGACTTCTAGTCTTATAGAGTCTTATACAGTCTTCTAGTCTTATAGAGTCTTATAGAGTCTTCTAGTCTTATAGAGTTTTCGAGTCTTAGAGTCTTATAGACTTATAGAGTTTTCTAGTCTTAGAGTCTTCTAGTCTTATAGAGTCTTATAGAGTCTTCTAGTCTTATAGAGTCTTCTAGTCTTATAGAGTCTTATAGTCTTATAGAGTCTTATAGAGTCTTCTAGTCTTATAGAGTCTTCTAGTCTTATAGAGTCTTCTAGTCTTATAGAGTCTTCTAGAGTCTTCTAGTCTTCTAGAGTCTTCTAGTTTTCGAGTCTTATAGAGTTTTCTAGTCTTAGAGTCTTCTAGTCTTATAGAGACTTCTAGCCTTATAGAGTCTTCTAGTCTTATAGAGTCTTATAGTCTTATAGAGTCTTATAGTCTTATAGAGTCTTATAGTCTTATAGAGTCTTCTAGTCTTATAGAGACTTCTAGTCTTATAGAGTCTTATACAGTCTTCTAGTCTTATAGAGTTTTCTAGTCTTAGAGTCTTCTAGTCTTATAGAGTCTTATACAGTCTTCTAGTCTTATAGAGTCTTATAGTCTTATATAGTCTTCTAGTCTTATAGAGTCTTCTAGTCTTCTAGTCTTATAGAGTCTTCTAGTCTTATATAGTCTTCTAGTCTTATAGAGTCTTCTAGTCTTATAGAGTCTTATAGAGTCTTCTAGTCTTATAGAGTCTTCTAGTCTTCTAGAGTCTTCTAGTCTTCTAGAGTCTTCTAGAGTCTTCTAGTCTTCTAGAGTCTTCTAGTTTTCGAGTCTTATAGAGTTTTCTAGTCTTAGAGTCTTCTAGTCTTATAGAGTCTTATACAGTCTTCTAGTCTTATAGAGTCTTATAGTCTTATATAGTCTTCTAGTCTTATAGAGTCTTCTAGTCTTATAGTCTTATAGAGTCTTCTAGTCTTATATAGTCTTCTAGTCTTATAGAGTCTTCTAGTCTTATAGAGTCTTATAGAGTCTTCTAGTCTTATAGAGTCTTCTAGTCTTATAGAGTCTTCTAGTCTTATAGAGTCTTCTAGAGTCTTCTAGTCTTCTAGAGTCTTCTAGTTTTCGAGTCTTATAGAGTTTTCTAGTCTTAGAGTCTTCTAGTCTTATAGAGACTTCTAGCCTTATAGAGTCTTCTAGTCTTATAGAGTCTTATAGTCTTATAGAGTCTTATAGTCTTATAGTCTTATAGAGTCTTCTAGTCTTATAGAGACTTCTAGTCTTATAGAGTCTTATACAGTCTTCTAGTCTTATAGAGTCTTATAGAGTCTTCTAGTCTTATAGAGTTTTCTAGTCTTATAGAGTCTTATACAGTCTTCTAGTCTTATAGAGTCTTATAGTCTTATAGAGTCTTATAGTCTTATAGAGTCTTCTAGTCTTATAGAGTCTTCTAGTCTTATAGAGACTTCTAGTCTTATAGAGACTTCTAGTCTTATAGAGTCTTATACAGTCTTCTAGTCTTATAGAGTCTTCTAGTCTTATAGAGACTTCTAGTCTTATAGAGACTTCTAGCCTTATAGAGTCTTCTAGTCTTATAGAGTCGTATAGAGTCTTCTAGTCTTATAGAGACTTCTAGCCTTATAGACTTATAGAGTTTTCTAGTCTTAGAGTCTTCTAGTCTTATAGAGACTTCTAGCCTTATATAGTCTTCTAGTCTTATAGAGTCTTCTAGTCTTATAGAGTCTTATAGAGTCTTCTAGTCTTATAGAGACTTCTAGCCTTATAGAGTTTTCTAGTCTTATAGAGTCTTCTAGCCTTATAGAGTCTTCTAGCCTTATAGAGTCTTATAGTCTTATAGAGTCTTCAAGTCTTATAGAGTCTTCTAGTCTTATAGAGACTTCTAGTCTTATAGAGACTTCTAGCCTTATAGAGTTTTCTAGTCTTATAGAGTCTTCTAGCCTTATAGAGTCTTCTAGTCTTATAGAGTCTTCTAGTCTTATAGAGTCTTCTAGTCTTATAGAGTCTTCTAGTATTATAGAGACTTCTAGTCTTATAGAGACTTCTAGCCTTATAGAGTCTTCTAGTCTTATAAAGTCTTCTAGTCTTATAGAGTTTTCGAGTCTTATAGAGTCTTATAGACTTATAGAGTTTTCTAGTCTTAGAGTCTTCTAGTCTTATAGAGTCTTATAGAGTCTTCTAGTCTTATAGAGTCTTCTAGTCTTATAGAGTCTTCTAGTCTTATAGAGTCTTCTAGTCTTATAGAGTCTTATAGAGTCTTCTAGTCTTATAGAGTCTTCTAGTCTTATAGAGTCTTCTAGTCTTATAGAGTCTTCTAGTCTTATAGAGTCTTCTAGTCTTATAGAGACTTCTAGTCTTATAGAGTCTTATACAGTCTTCTAGTCTTATAGAGTCTTCTAGTCTTATAGAGACTTCTAGTCTTATAGAGACTTCTAGTCTTATAGAGACTTCTAGCCTTATAGAGTCTTCTAGTCTTATAGAGACTTCTAGCCTTATAGAGACTTCTAGCCTTATAGAGTCTTCTAGTCTTATAGAGTCGTATAGAGTCTTCTAGTCTTATAGAGACTTCTAGCCTTATAGACTTATAGAGTTTTCTAGTCTTAGAGTCTTCTAGTCTTATAGAGACTTCTAGCCTTATAGAGTCTTCTAGTCTTATAGAGTCTTCTAGTCTTATAGAGTCTTCTAGTCTTATAGAGTCTTATAGAGTCTTCTAGTCTTATAGAGTCTTCTAGTCTTATAGAGACTTCTAGCCTTATAGAGTCTTCTAGTCTTATAGAGTCTTCTAGTCTTATAGAGTCTTCTAGCCTTATAGAGTCTTCTAGCCTTATAGAGTATTCTAGTCTTATAGAGTCTTCTAGTCTTATAGAGTCTTCTAGTCTTATAGAGTCTTCTAGCCTTATAGAGTTTTCTAGTCTTATAGAGTCTTCTAGCCTTATAGAGTCTTCTAGTCTTATAGAGTCTTCTAGTCTTATAGAGTCTTCTAGTCTTATAGAGACTTCTAGCCTTATAGAGTTTTCTAGTCTTATAGAGTCTTCTAGTCTTATAGAGTCTTCTAGTATTATAGAGACTTCTAGTCTTATAGAGACTTCTAGCCTTATAGAGTCTTCTAGTCTTATAAAGTCTTCTAGTCTTATAGAGTTTTCGAGTCTTATAGAGTCTTATAGACTTATAGAGTTTTCTAGTCTTAGAGTCTTCTAGTCTTATAGATACTTCTAGCCTTATAGAGTCTTCTAGTCTTATAGAGTCTTCAAGTCTTCTAGTCGTATAGAGTCTTATACAGTCTTCTAGTCTTATAGAGTCTTATAGAGTCTTATAGAGTCTTCTAGTCTTATAGAGTTTTCGAGTCTTAGAGTCTTATAGACTTATAGAGTTTTCTAGTCTTAGAGTCTTCTAGTCTTATAGAGTCTTATACAGTCTTCTAGTCTTATAGAGTCTTCTAGTCTTATAGAGTCTTCTAGTCTTATAGAGTCTTCTAGTCTTATAGAGACTTCTAGTCTTATAGAGACTTCTAGTCTTATAGAGTCTTATACAGTCTTCTAGTCTTATAGAGTCTTATACAGTCTTCTAGTCTTATAGAGTCTTCTAGTCTTATAGAGTCTTCTAGTCTTATAGAGACTTCTAGTCTTATAGAGACTTCTAGCCTTATAGAGTCTTCTAGTCTTATAGAGACTTCTAGCCTTATAGAGTCTTCTAGTCTTATAGAGTCGTATAGAGTCTTCTAGTCTTATAGAGACTTCTAGCCTTATAGACTTATAGAGTTTTCTAGTCTTAGAGTCTTCTAGTCTTATAGAGACTTCTAGCCTTATAGAGTCTTCTAGTCTTATAGAGTCTTCTAGTCTTATAGAGTCTTCTAGTCTTATAGAGTCTTATAGAGTCTTCTAGTCTTATAGAGACTTCTAGCCTTATAGAGTCTTCTAGTCTTATAGAGTCTTCTAGTCTTATAGAGTCTTCTAGCCTTATAGAGTCTTCTAGCCTTATAGAGTATTCTAGTCTTATAGAGTCTTCTAGTCTTATAGAGTCTTCTAGCCTTATAGAGTCTTCTAGTCTTATAGAGTCTTCTAGCCTTATAGAGTATTCTAGTCTTATAGAGTCTTCTAGCCTTATAGAGTCTTCTAGCCTTATAGAGTCTTCTAGCCTTATAGAGTCTTCTAGTCTTATAGAGTCTTCTAGTCTTATAGAGTCTTCTAGCCTTATAGAGTCTTCTAGTCTTATAGAGTTTTCTAGTCTTTAGAGTCTTATAACGTTTTCTAGTCTTATAGAGTCTTCTAGTCGTCTTATAGAGTCTTCTAGTCTCCTATATACAAATTAAAAAAAACAAGATATATTGTGTGTTGAATTAAAGAGGCTCTCCAACGCTTATCAAGCCCCAATGAGCAGAGGTTGGAGGACTTTCCAGTAATGTGGAGATCATCTCCCCATAGGATTACATTGCCCATGAATATAGCAAAGACACAACTAAAACACAACTATTAACATGAGAGATATTAACAACAGCTAAAAAATAAATCACAAAAATGTTATAAAAAAAAACACATACATAAAGGAAAATAAATAGGATCCAGTTGCCACGCATGCACCATTAGCTAGGTAAATTAGTGCTTCGATTCCATGGGGTTTCACACTTGCGATGCCCCAGGGAGTGGTGATTGGACGGCCCTGGAGTCTTATATACTCCAGGGCCAGCCAAGAGAGCCGATGTTCCCCTAATTGATAACTGTGCAGCACAGTAAGTCGCCAGTAAGAATAGAATAAATAGAAATGCTCCTGCACGCCACCTGGTGGAAGAGGACAGTACATGATGTGTATTATTTCAGGTTTACCGGTTACACTGTTAGTTAGTTGTATTTTGGAAGCAGAAAATCTGAAGTTAAAATAATTCAATTTACTGATCCTTTAAAATGACAAAACCGATAAATAGTATGGCTTTAAAGTGGACCCAAAACCAATCCTGGATTGGTGGACCAAAACCCACCAAACTTGTGAAATACATTTGGCCAAAGACCCTGACGATATTCCCTTCTTATGGTGTAGAAATGGATATTTTTGCTTTTCAAATCGCCCTGGAACTGTTTTTATTAGCTGTATTCTCTGTGAGATGTCAGGTGATCAGTCATTGCATAGGTGTGGCAATGACATAAGTGTGGCAATGACATCATTGCATAAATGCAGCAATGACATAATTGCATAAATGCAGCAATGACATCATTGCATAAATGCAGCAATGACATCATTGCATAAATGCAGCAATGACATCATTGCATAAATGCAGCAATGACATCATTGCATAAATGCAGCAATGACATCATTGCATAAGTGTGGCAATGACATAATTGCATAGGTGTGGCAATGACATCATTGCATAAGTGTGGCAATGACATCATTGCATGGGTGTGGCAATGACATAAGTGCGGCAATGACATAATTGCATAGGTGTGGCAATGACATCATTGCATAAGTGTGGCAATGACATCATTGCATAAGTGTGGCAATGACATCATTGCATAAGTGTGGCAATGACATAAGTGTGTCAATGACATAATTGCATAGGTGTGGCAATGACATCATTGCATAGGTGTGACAATGACATCATTGCATAGGTGTGGCAATGACATCATTGCATAGGTGTGGCAATGACATCATTGCATAGGTGTGGCAATTACATCATTGCATGGGTGTGGCAATGACATAAGTGTGGCAATGACTTAATTGCATAGGTGTGGCAATGACATCATTGCATGGGTGTGTCAATGACATAAGTGTGTCAATGACATAATTGCATAGGTGTGGCAATTACATCATTGCATGGGTGTGGCAATGACATAAGTGTGGCAATGACATCATTGCATAGGTGTGGCAATGACATCAGTGTGGCAATGACTTAATTGCATAGGTGTGGCAATGACATCATTGCATAAGTGTGGCAATGACATCATTGCATAAATGTGGCAATGACATAATTGCATGGGTGTGGCAATGACATAAGTGTGGCAATGACATCATTGCATAGGTGTGGCAATGACATCAGTGTGGCAATGACTTAATTGCATAGGTGTGGCAATGACATCATTGCATAAGTGTGGCAATGACATCATTGCATAAGTGTGGCAATGACATCATTGCATAAGTGTGGCAATGACATCATTGCATAAGTGTGGCAATGACATCATTGCATAAGTGTGGCAATGACATCATTGCATGGGTGTGGCAATGACATAAGTGTGGCAATGTCATAATTGCATAGGTGTGGCAATGACATCATTGCATGGGTGTGGCAATGACATCAGTGTGGCAATGACTTAATTGCATAGGTGTGGCAATGACATCATTGCATAAGTGTGGCAATGACATCATTGCATAAATGTGGCAATGACATCATTGCATAAGTGTGGCAATGACATCATTGCATAAATGTGGCAATGACATCATTGCATAAGTGTGGCAATGACATCATTGCATAAATGTGGCAATGACATCATTGCATAGGTGTGGCAATGACATAATTGCCACACACAACAATGGCAATGAATGGAGGAGGCGGAGCTTTACAGCTAAAACAGGCGCCATTATCTGGGATTAGAGTGAAGCAGGAGCACTAAAAATTGGCAAAAGGTTCTCTTCATGGGGGGATCAATACAGGAGGATGCTGGTTAAAAATGTGGATTTCGGTCCCCATTAAACACCGACCAAATGTGTGCAGTGAAGTGCACGTGTAAGGCGACTTTAATGCGCTACCTTGTAAGTAATTTATTACTACAATACTGCCATCGCTATAATAGATCATTAAATATTGATGGTTAGTCACATGATGTGCGCCTGCGGCTGGGAACATTACCTGGGCTGTCATCGTTGGGCACATAGAAGACGAAGCTCCCCGGGGGGTGTTCTGCCGCCCGCCGGTACCACAGGGGGAAGTGATCCATGGTGAATATGCTTTCTTTCTCCTCGTACTGCAGGAATTTTCTAAGTAAATACAAATGAAATGTTTAGACATTCAGGACGGCTGGTTATGGCTGCAGGATGTGCCGGGGGGCCGGTGTGACACCATGACACCCGCCACCTATAGTAAAGCATTGTGCCGGCGGGTTGGCTGTGCCTGGGGCCGCTCATTACAGGATGACTGTAGGCAAAGTTAGAGGTCATCTGTTTCACAGGTGTTAAATGATAGTTGTCCTCTTCAGTTTGGGTTTTGTTCCTCCGGCCTAGGGGAATCCCAATTTGTGTGGGCCAATCAGAAGCTTGCGTTCCATTCACATTTTCTATGCCGAGATCAGAGCGGCAAGAAAAGCTAATAGGAGCTAGCGACGCCGGACGCATCCCCGCTCACCTCTAGCTGTCAGCTGTGCCCGCGCCGTGCCATTCAGAAATGCCTAAAGGTATAGCGGGGATGCGGCATGGGGGCCTTCAGTGAGGTGCATATACCAGGGATACACTTTGGGGATGCCCCATAAAGAAAGACACTACCAGCCCTAGGGTCCTATAGAAGTTAGGAAGGTGTTTGTTCCTCTTTAATGAGGAGCAATAAAGGACTCCCGATGTTTGGGTCATCCAGATTTGGGATGTGGATCGCCCCTATATTCACCTTTCTGGCAATCCCACGGCACACATGCGGGTTGCAGCATTATCCTTGGCAGCTTAAATGATAGTTGTCCACTTCAGCCTGGGTTTTGTTCCTCCTGCTTGGGGCATCCCAAATTTGTGCGGGTCGCTCAGCCGCTGAGCTTAGAAAAGATAGATAATTGGAGCAAGCGACGACGCCCGCATCCCGGCTCACCTCTAGCTGTGGGCCATGCTGGTCCATTCAGAAATGCCTGGCATGGGTAAGTGCCCAGCTAAAGGTATAGCGGAGATGCGGAGTGGGGGGTCACCAGTGAGGTGCATATACCAGGGATACACTTTCGGGATGCCCCATAAAGAAAGACACTACCAGCCCTAGGGTCCTATAGAAGTTAGGAAGGCAAGGCGGTTGTTCCTCTTTAAAGCGGACCAACACCAATCTATAAGATTCCCCGGCCGACTCCAATCCCTCCCAGCGGGGCATCCAAGATTGGGATGCCCCCCCCCCCCCTGTGTGAAACCCAGCCAGGACACGAGCAAACCTTACATGACTCCCCGGTCCAATGGCACATGCGCAAGCCGCAGCCACATCCCCGCTATCCCTCTAGCAGGGCACGTGCCTGCGCCAGGCATGTGTAAATGGCCGGCGTGGGCGCGCTCCCTGTTAGAGGGAAGCGCGAGATGGCGCCGCCAGCATGGTATGCGCGGCAATGCGACATCTTACCTCTGCGGCTCTGAGCGCGCTGTTTGGACGAGCGGCTGCGCATGCACCGTAGGAGCGGGGTGAGAGGAGTTGAATAAGGCGTTTTGGGGGGTTTCACGCAGCCCGATCGGGGTGCCCCGTGGAAGTGAACCAAAACCCAGGATAGTCAAAATCCTGGGTGTTGGTCCACTTTAATGAGGAGCAAAAAAAGTCTCCCGACGTTTGGGGCATCCAGATTTGGGATGACCCGATGTGGATTGCCCCTATACTCACCTTTCTGGTAATCCCACAGCCCACGTGTGGGTTGCAGCATCATCTGTGGCATCTCTCTGGGTGAAGTGAGCTCCCGCACTGGGCCTTTCTGAATGGCCGGCACGGGCACACACAGCCAGAGGGAAGCTGCTGCAGGGTTGCCCGCCACTACCCCTCCATTCAGCTTTATATGCTGCGCATCAATATGTATGGTAGAGAGATCTGATTGGAGGAGAGCCGCACATGTGCTGTGGAATAGCCGGTGAGGTCAGAATATCGGTGTCTCCAGGGGGTTTCACGTTGAACAAAACCGGCAGAGTAAAAATCCTTTGTTTTGTTACTCATGAAAGTGGACCGAAACCCAGGGTTTTGGTCCTTGCCCCGCTGTGTGAAATCCCCCCAGATCACCTGATCTAACTCACCTCTTCCCGGTCCTACGGCGCATGCACGGCCGCTCATCCAATCAGGGTGCTCCGAGCCGCTGACGTCACGCCATCTAAGATGGCGTCTAAGGCCAGCGGCTCCAAGCGCGCTGGCGGACGCATTCACAAATGGCTGGCACGGGCACGCGTCCCCCTAGAGGGATATCGGGGATGCGGCCGCGGCTTGCACATGGGCCGTTGGACCGGGAACGAAGGTAAATGAATGGGACGACCTGGGGGGTTTCGCACAGCGGGGCATCCAAAATCGAGATAGGGGATGTGGAAAATCGAGGGGGGGAGGGAATAGGGCCAGGAATCTTATAGATTCCTGGGCCGATCGCGCTTGGTTTTGGTCTACTTTACTGAGTAGCAAAAAAGTCTCCTGACGTTTGGGGCAACCGGATTTGGGGAATTTTCAGGATCGCCTGTATACTTATCTTTCTGGCAATCCCACCGCACATGTGCGGGTCGCGGCAGCATCCTTGGCTCCATTCAGCTTTATATGCTGCGCATCAATATGTATGGTAAAGGAATCTGATTGGAGGAGAGCCGCAAATGTTTTGTGGAACTGCCATCGAGGTCAGAATATCGGTGTCTCCAGGGGGTTTCACGCTGAACAAAACCGGGAGAGTAAAAATCCTATTTTGTTACTCATGAAAGTGGACCGAAACCCAGAATTTTGACTATCCTGGGTTTTGGTCTCTGCCCCCCGGGCACTCCGATTGGTGTGTGAAACCCCCCCAGGTCGCTTGAACAAACTCAGCTCTTCCCGGCCCTACAACGCACGCGTGGCTGCTCGTCCAATCAGCACGCTCGGATCTACTCAAGCCCCTTTGTCCAGGAGCTCATCTAATGCGCTCAGATCCGAGTGCACTGGCCGCCGCATCCCCGCCACCCTCTATCAGGGAGTGTGCCCGCGCCGGCCATTCAAAAATGCCTGGCGTGGGCACGCGGCTTGCTAAACGGATAGCAGGGTTGCGCCCCCTGCTCGCGCGAAGGCGAGTTTTTGAGCGACCTGGCCGGTTTCACACAGCGGTGCACTACCGATCTGGGTGCCCCAGGTGGAGCGAGTATGCCTCCCCTGGAGTCTCAGACTCCAGAGTGGGTTTTGGTCCTCTTTAAAGAGAAACAACCAACAGGAATTCACTATCCTTGTGATTATTGTTCTCTACTGCGTAAAATCTCGCCCAATTTCATGGCACATGCGCGGGGGTCTCCTTCAATCAGCTTTACTAACACGTTCCGATCTCAAAGTGGCTTAGGCCCTTATTTAACAAGGGATAGCGCCAGGTAGCAAATGGTGAGCGAACGGTAATGACGGTCACCGCCACGAGAATGCCGGCTCCCCTCCGCAATCGCACATTTATCAAGCCGATCCTGCTTAGCGACTGACAGAGCGCCAGATAGCGAATCATTCATCATTATTCCAGCCTCACCCCACAGCGCCAGCGAGCAACCTTGAACAGCGACAGGTATGACCTCTCGCTACCTGGCGCTCTCCAATGCATTTCAATGGAGCAATCTTTAAATATTAATAATTAATTGCTATTAATGTTTTTGTTTTTTTTTTTTAAATGGCAAAAATTCAGTGACCACTTCTGCAATGTTAGATATTTTTTTTAAGGTAAAAAAATTGATATTACAGGTCTGATATTAATGTATTCATATTACAAAATGTTTGTAAAAACATTTTTTTTTCCCAAAAATATGGTTGTTTGGGGGTTAAAAAACTACTTTTAACCCATCGCCGCCAGCGCTCTGGGGTTTAAACAAGCATTTCACAGCGCAAGAATTTTTGGAGCGTGATTTGTTAATGAATATGCTGGGAGCCGTTCGCTATGGCCATTCACTGTCATGCGCTCCCATACAGCGCGGAACCTGTCAAACAGCGACTCCTAACCCCGTATTCAACATTACCGCACACCGACTGAGTCGCTGTCAATAGCCGAACAACGGCCAAGCACAGCGAATATTAGCGTGCGCTGTGAAAATAACGCTACTGGCGCTCATCTGTTGCTACCTGGCGCTATTAATGAATCGGCCTCCCCGTATAGTTAAATGGAGCGCAAGCCCCTGTCCGCTCCCCTTCGGCTGTGCATATCGGAGCCAACCATTTAGAAATGCCTGGCATGAGTGAGTGCATCACCTGGAGGGAAGTCGAGGATACTACCCCTCCATGGGCTGTGGCATTGCTGATGAGGCAAGTATACACAGAGATCTGACACATCAGGGCATGCCAAAGTGGGATACCCCACAAAGAGGGAGACCCAGGCCCTAAAGTAATATAGACTCTAGGCCGGTGGTTGCTCCTCTTTAAAGGGACATTCCAGGCAAAGGATTAAAAGCTCAAAGGGCATGTGCTAGATAGTGTCACTTGCCTTATGTAAGAACTCCTGTATCTCTTGTTCATGACTATACCCAATGAAGTTTGTATCTCTGTTTCAATTTCTATGTAACTGTAGTTATCTGTTGCACTGTGTATATGTCAAAAACAATTCCTTGTTCATCTCACGATGTACTTGGCAAACAGTAAATTAAATTAATGAAATTGAATTAAATATTTCTGCTTTCTGCTTGCATCCTGCTGGCTGTCAGGGGCTGCAACTTTCGTTTACCAGCACTTTGAATTCCCAGATAAACCCTATAAAACTCACTTACTTCCGCTGACTCATTTAGGGTCCCCCGAATTTAATTTACGTTTGAGGGGACTGAGACACTTAAATGGATAAAGCAGGCTGAACGAACAAAGCAGGCCTATTTAACCCTTTGCCTGGCATGTCCCTTTAATTAGAGGCTTCATTTTAATTCACAGACAGCCACTAGACAGAGCTCTAGGTGGAACAGCAAAATAAACAGTTGATAAAACAATGAAATATTTTACATTTTTATTGGGCTAAAAAGTAGAATAATTTTGTCCACAACAGCTAAAATGTTTCCCCGAGAGCTTTCAGGTACAGATACAGGCTGAAGGTAGCAGGGATATCCCCAAAGGTAAAATATGGGGGTTACTACACAACGATTTAGGATTTATTTCAGAATTGGGGCAGTGATGGGTGGATATTGGTAATGGGAGTAGGAACAGATTGTAATTGGGGAGGAGTGGGCTCTCCTGGTGTAGAGATAGTTGCAGGGCATCAGTTGAAAATGGGAGTTAGGGTGGTAAGGGGAGCAGGTGTCACTTCTTAGTTGGGATTAGATACTAGGAATATTCTTGGAATGCCGAGTGGAGTCAGCACAGTTTTGGGCAAGAAAAGTTTCAGTGGCTGAGAAATTCCGATACTTATCCACCTAGAGTCCAGCAAAACAATTTTCACAAGTTTTAGGCTAGCGAAACTGGGAGGACAAGTCTGGACATCAAAGGAATATCTAGAAGGAGAGAGCCTTAGGAAGAGGGCCAGAGGAGGAGGAGAAGAAGCCGAGGCTGCCAGCTTGGAGGTCCACTTGTGGGTTCCCCTTTCAGGAGGGTAAATATATCAGTTGCTGGTCGTAATGCTCTTAAGTCTGCCTTAACCAATGTACATGTGTATGCCGGTCATATAACTCCCAGTCATAAAGTGTTGTATCTTGTTTTGTAAGATTTGATTTGCATCTTGTGTTATTTTTACCCCAATTTAAGTCTTTGTTTACCATTTGTTTCAGTGTTATTTGAAGTACCAGATGTCTAAAAGTTCCTACAATCTTTTATCCATTGCGTTACTATTGGGCAGTTATTGAATATATAATATATATATAATTTGTTTGCCTATTTTAGCCGAGCCAGGCAGGATATATATTATTATTTTAGTTATTAAATTGTTTGCACAGTAAGCTGTTGGAGTAATTAGGACTCTTAGGTGGCAGTGGGCATAATTACAGCTTATTTGGTAGGGGTAGTCAGGATTGGGATGTTCATAGGCGGTCATTCGGTTTGATAGTCAGCAGTGGGGTTGTAAAAGACTGTTAGGGGTGGGGGTAGCGGTGGACTGTTAATTAGGCATGGGGTAGTAGAAGGCTGTTTGTTAGTTGGGTGTGGGGTTAGTAAAAGACTGTTAGTTTGGCATAGAAACTGAAGAAGACTGTAACTTGTACCTAAGTGGTGAATACAATACACTGGGTGTGGGGGTAGTAGAAACCCATTATTTAGGCATGAGGGTTGTAGAGAACTGAGCTCTGAGCGGAAAAGAAACAACATGCAGATGTTGGGTGGGTCTGGGGGTTGTAGAAGACCGAGTCGGGCACAGTAGAAGACAGACTGATGTGGGGGTATTAGAAGGCTGTTATTTTGGGTGTGGGGGTATTAAAGGGCATTTAGTTGGGTGCTGTAGGTCAATTGGCGGTGCTTGCTGGTGACAGGCTCCACCAGCGGCTGGCACCGTGACCCTGCAGCTTCAGAGGTGCAGCCAATGAGAATGCTCCTCGCCGTGGGTATTAGAAGACTGTTATTTTGGGTGTGGGGTATTAGATGACATTTAGTTGGATGCTGTAGGTCAATTGGTGGTGCTGGCTGGTGACAGGCTCCACCAGCGGCTGGCACCGTGACCCTGCAGCTTCAGAGGTGCATCCAATGAGAATGCTCCTCGCCGTGGGTATTAGAAGACTGTTATTTTGGGTGTGGGGTATTAGATGACATTTAGTTGGATGCTGTAGGTCAATTGGTGGTGCTGGCTGGTGACAGGCTCCACCAGCGGCTGGCACCGTGACCCTGCAGCTTCAGAGGCGCAGCCAATGAAAAAGCTCCTCGCTGGCTAAAGCTTTTAGACCTGGAATGTGTGTTCATCGCCAGACCAAGGTCAAGAAAAGAGGGCCGTCGCTTGCTGGTACTAGTAGGTATAATGGGCTCCACAATGTTGTTCTGGTATGTAGTTGGGGGGGGGGGGATCTTTGGGAGGATGTAGGTCCGCTGTAATGTACACAGCTGCATAATAACCCCCACTGTAGCTAATGACCCAGAACTTACTTATTGGACATTTGTTCCTCTCCGACAAACAGATTTTTTCTTATGAGTCCGGCGCGAGTGCCCAGGAAAGCGACCTCGATTCCATCGTCATGTCTGCAAAAAGGTCAGATTTAGATTTAGAGGAGGTAGCCGTGAGATTTCAGGAACTGACCTGAGATAACAGGAATAGTCTGCGGGCCTACAGCTGCATGCCCTGGCAGTATGTATGAGGCTCTATTACCTTGGATCCTATAGATCCTCTTCAAACGTGGAAACGTTGACAAACTATAAGGAGTGGGGATTGAGTTCTATAGTTAAATATCAGCTCTCAGTTCACCGTACATTGGCCCCACCAATGACTGATTTAGGGCTCGTTCACCTCTAAGCAGATCTGTGTGTGTGTTCACTTGGTTACAGCTTAACACACAAGATCTGGAAAATAAGTCCTACAGGGAGGGTCTTGGTGTGACTTCCTGTGTGTGCATTGCAGTGTGGATTGCAACCTGCATTCCGGGGAGCCAAATAAAAATGTTTGTCCTACTTTTTCCCCCAAAAAATAATCTGTACCTAAAATGGGGCATTTTTACAGGTGAGGTACATCATATATCCAATACGATAAGGATATTTTTTTGGATATAACAGCAACCTGTGCTCTATGCTAAATAATTTGGAAAAAAACATCACCCTATGGGCTATGTAGGAAAAATTGGCAAACATAAAAACAAATTATCCTTACCTCAAAGAATAAAATGATGTACCGAACATTTAAAAAGTATCTATCACAGGTACAGATACTGTAATTGTTGGGGGATATAAAAGTAGAACAATAATTTTTTTGCACTTTTGTGTCTAGACGCTAAAAATCTCACGCAGTGCACACCGGAAGTAATTAGCATGACCCCCAAAGGCTCCTATAGGACCCCATTCACACCTCTATTGGGGGTCGATGGAACTGAAATGCGATTAGAAAATTGGCCTACATCCCAGTTGGAAGAGAACGCATAACGAGCCCTGCAAGAATGTGTGTAAAAACACAGATTTTAAATGTATTTGCCACTGCGTTGTATGTCTTTTCATAAAAGAAACAGGGGGGCCCCTCTCCCTGAGGCAAATGCACAGGCATACACCAGGTCTAGGGGCTGAGATTCTCATTGCTCAGAACTACTTAACAGACTTACTAGAAAACTCAGAACTCCCCAAGCCATGGGAGGACACCAGAACCTATGCCTTTCAGCATAGGTCCACTGCACCCCATGTAAGAACACCGGTCCCGATGGGCACTGGGCTGTTAAGCATCCCCCTGGCTGTGTGGTGGCCCCCATACTCACTGAACCGATAAAGGGGTCCATGGGAGTATTGAAATGTAGAAAAAAAAAAAACAACAACACACTGTTCAAAGAGTTTTTTAATAGAACTACGTTAAACAATACTCAGTCTCTTACAGCGCCAGGCTTTGTCCTCCTGTGCATCTCTGCCCGCATTTGGGGGTCTGTACCCCACCTTTACTGCCTGGCATCCTGACAGGCACTTATCTCCCTGAGGCGGAATTGCCCTCCCGCTCCCTAGCTGTACTGCAATGCTAGAGGGAATCCCAGGGAAGCTACAGGAACCCTAGCCCCCTAATACTTGGTGCACAAGTTGGTAGCCTCAGGGAGGGAGGACCCCACCTAATTTTTTTGTATTCAATGAAAAACTCCCAATTCAAGTGCAAACACCTGCTGACACATCGAAAACTGCATTTATTTTCCCCCAAAAAAGGAAGCAATCTTAAACTCCAATAACGCAAAGAATCTGCACCACATCTGCATTGGTCTCAATGAGGCCTCAGCCCCAACAATATAAATGATCATAAGTGCACATTACTCACTTTGACATATTGAGCGCAAGCTGCGTCCAGTAGGCCTCCAGTGGCGCCGTGACCACAGCGTCAAACAGAACTTCCTTCACCAGCTCCTCGTCACCTGTAGAGTGAGCAGAATTTAATATAATATTAATATATAATAATAATAATAATAATAATAATAATACATAAATAAATAATATTAATATAATATTAATATATATAAAGCAGATAGTGAGCAGCCGATAAATCCAACAGTTTCCTGTTATATATATAGGCAGTAAACGTGTAAAGGGGTACTTTTGGTTGCAAAGTGCAACACACTCCAGCCAATCAGATATGCACATAGACGGAAGTGCACACTTTAGAAAAAGAAGTGCTGGGAATGCTACTGGAGGCCCGTGCATGTGCCATGGGATCGATTCTCGATGAGAGTATAATGGCAAACCCCGAGATTTCACATATCCCCATTTGGCAAACTGTTGTCCGGCCCTGGTGTATTTTGGCTCTAAAGCCTCGTTACTAGGGTTTCAGTCCGCTTTAAATATTCAATAAAATGTTTTTTTTTTTAAAGCTACACTTAAAGCGGAACAAATCCCACTAGTGGCTGGCTGGAATTATTAATATTGTTTATTTATATAGTGCCATCATCTCCTGCAGCGCTGTACAAAGTAGTAATTACAGACAGGGTAGAAACAGAGTTCATAGATAATTACAAATGCAGTGTTACAGAGTTTACAATGAATATTCAGAATACAAGATACAATAGAAGAAAGTCCTGTCCTTACCAGTTTCCAGGGCCGGCAGCTGGCTTTTCCCCTGTGTGAAATCTCCAAGGATGCCCGTAAAAACTCACCTCTCCCAACTCCAACAGCACATGTGTGGGCTCTAATCCAATCAGAGCCGTTTGCCTTGCGGCAAATGAGCGGCGCAGGCACACAACCTGCTAGAGGGATAATGGGGAATTCGGCTGTGGCTCATGCATGCGTTGTTGGACCGGGAAGTAAGGTAAGTGTATGGGGCGACCTGGAGGGTTTCACACAGCGGGATATCCTGATTTTGGATGCCCCGGGGGGGAGGGAATGCATATATCCATCTATAAGATTCCCGGGCCGATCCCGCTTGGTTTCAGTCCACTTTAAGGCCTTCTTCTCCCATTATCTATACAATACAAACAATGCAAATGCTGGTGGCGCAGGCTTCGTTTACCTCAGAAAATGGTAGGCCACACTAATAGATGCCTTTTGGTTGCTATGACCAACCAAGTATTCCTTGTATTCAGCCCTCAAAAAAGGACATCCAGACAGAGTTGCCACCTGGACGGTATATTTTTTTTTTCACTTTACTGGCCAGTGGTCGGGCGGGTTTTTACTAGTAATTGCGGGTATACTTTTCCCATCCTTTATTACCAGTAAAAATACAACAAAATGGCCAAAAAAAAAACACATCAGCCAGGTAGCAACCCCACACCCAGATGACTACTCTGTGACATTATATAATTTGAATGAAATATATATATATATATATATATATATATATATATATATATATATATATATATATTATGCTTATATATACTGCTTGTGCCGTTACCTAGCAACCAACCGTCCTAAGCTTCCGAGATCTACCCTTGATTTCTCTATGGAGGCATTGACATCATACATAAGGCAATTCTGTGAAACTCACCCGTAGCTTTTGTTTCCGATCTATTCCAGCCCGTCCAGAAGTCGTCACGATTGGGAGTTCACCCCTTGGGGGCGCTCACTGCAAGATCAGAGATGTAGCTCCTCACGGCCTCCTATAAAGGCAGCTGCCTCTCAAATCAGCCCCAGTAATTTAAAAGCAGTACTCAATAGAAGAGGCAGGCCGGGAGATCCAAAAAATAGAAGACCAAGTTACTTCACATAGCTTCGGCTTGTACTCTCTCGAATCAAAAAACGCAATCTAAAACTTGTATAAACAGTATCCTATGAGCAAAAATGGTTCAATCACCATAACAGGCATGCAGGACATAATAAACCTCAAGGGCGGGGTGGACGGCCTGGAATGGATCGGAAACAAAAGCAATTCTACAGGTGAGTTTCAGAATTGCCTTTTTCTTTCCAATCCATTCCAGCCCGTCCAGAAGTCATCACGTTTGGGACATCCAAAAGCAGTGTCCATTAGGGAAGGATCCCCAATGCGGAACAGCAGATAGTTAATTTCACTACCGCCTGAAGCACCTTTCGGCCATAAACAGCGTCAGCTGAGGCCCTGACATCCACCTTGTAAAACTTTGTGAAAGTATGAACTGAAGACCAAGTAGCAGCCACGAGGCCTGAAAATCCCAAGAAGCACCAATGGCTCTAGTAGAATGAGCTGTGATCCGAAAAGGGGGTTCCTTCCCCCTGGCAGAATAGGCTTGTACCACCGCCTGTCTGATCCACTTACTGAGTGTGGACTTGGCTGGTGGCAATCCCTTCCTAGAACCCTCGGTTAAGACAAAAAGCAAATCCGATTTCCGGAAGGATGCAGTCGCAGCCAGGTAATACTTTATGGCTCTGACAACGGACCTCTGGTAAAAAATAGATAAGGCCTAGACATGACCCTTGAGGGTGCTCAGCTGGAGGCTCAAGTCTAGACCGCTTTGTAGAAACTCAAGGACTCTAGAAACAGAATATTTCCAACAAGGAAGGCTCCTGGCCTCGCACCAAGAGATATAGGCCCGCCAAACTCTGTAGTATATCATGGAAGAAGACTTCTTCCGTGCCTGAATCATAGTATGCACAACCGTGGCCGATAACCCTTTCTCCGTCAGGATGGAGGTTTCAATAGCCAGGCCGTCAAAGCCAGCGTCCGTAAATTCGGGTGCCGTAGCGACCCCTGTGTGAGAAGCTCTGGATCGTCGGGCATGATGTAGTGATCTATTGACATCTATACTATGTCTGCAAACTAACTCCTCCTTGGCCAACGAGGAGCCACCAGGATGGCTGGTACCCCCTCCTGGGCTATCTTGTGTAGCACTCTGCCCAGGAGCGGAAACGGAGGGAATGCATACAGAAGGTTGAACTCTGTCCAAGGGATCGCCAGAGCGTCTGTTGCAATGGCCAGAGGGTCTCTTGAGAGAGACATGAACCTTGGAAGCTTGTGATTGTGTCTGAACGCAAAAAGATCTACGTCTGGTCAACCCCCAGCAGAGGCACAGAGCCTGAAAGGTCTTGCTGCTGCAGGACCATTCCCCCCTGCTCAGGGAGTCTGCCTCCTGGTTCTCCACCCCCGGAATGTAAACTGCCAATATGCAGGGAACATTCTCCTCTGCCCAAGTCAGAATCCGGCTTACCTCCTTGAGGGATCTCTTGCTCCGAGTACTGCCCTGGTGGTTGATATAGGCTACAGCTGCCTGCCGAGCGGACCTGAACCGTAGTAGAACCAACCAAATTGCTCTCAGTTCCAAGAGATTTATGGGTAACCGGTTCTCCTTCGGACCCCACTGACCCTGGATCTTCTGGGTCTGCCAAATGCCTCCCAAGCCTGTAAGACTGGCATCCATGGTAACTGTCACGCTCCGGGTACCGCAATTAACCACTTGGACAACTCCAGCTCTCTTGGTAAGGACCTCAACCCCCAATCTCCGCAGCCAGCTTCACCTATAGGAGCCCCCGCTTGCCGAGACGCAGAACACGCCTGCTCGGGATCGGTTGCCCCCAGGACTTTATGGCTCAAAGGATGAAACCTTACGGTACAGAGGACTGGAGAGCCCGCGGCTGGAAGTGGAATCGGGTAGCCCGTATATGAGCGGAAGGTGGAAGTCCAAGGACAGGCTGGAGGTTGGTAACAGGAGTGGAGATCGAGGATGGTCAAACAGGCAAGGGTCGGCAATTGGAATGGAGATCGAGGATGGTCAAACAGGCAAAGGTCGGCAGCTGGAATGGAGATCGAGGATGATCAAACAGGCAAGGGTCGGCAACTGGAATGGAGATCGAGGATGGTCAAACAGGCAAGGGTCGGCAACTGGAATGGAGATCGAGGATGGTCAAACAGGCAAGGGTCGGCAACTGGAATGGAGATCGAAGATGGTCAAACAGGCAAGGGTCGGCAACTGGAATGGAGATCGATAACAAGGATAACCAACTACAAGGGTCTAGGCGCTATAACAGGCAACCAGCAACTGGCAGAAAGGCGGTTATAAAGGAACCAGGTATGATTGGGCTAGGGGAACGATTCTGATGATTGGTGCAACTAGAATCTGATAACCGATAGGACGGAACAGGGCGACCCGCCCAGGAGTCAGAGAGGGCTGATTGGAGGGAAGTAGTGAGGGAATGACGTCCTGGTAATGCAGAGTGAGATTGGCCAGTGACAACCTGAGCACTCCCCCACCCACACCTGTAACTTTAATTAGTTTTCCTCCGGCGGCCGCGCTGAGAGCAGCGGCGCCGGAGGGTATAATTACAACGTGCTCGCGCGTCTGGAGTCCAAAGACTTTATGCTGCGGCTGAAAGACCTTGACCTGACGGGTGTCTAGAGTCATTCCCAGGAGGGATCTCACCATTGAAGGCGTGATATACGGTTTGGGGTAGTTGATCGCCCAACCGAAGGCTTCCAGGTTTGACAGTACAGTCCGGGTGCGAGATTTAGCCTTAGCCACAAGGTGTTTAACCTTTCTCCTCGTGGCCAGGGAAACACGCAGGCCGAAAGAGGGCACCAACAAAGGTAAAAGCATGGCAGACCAACTGATCCATGCGTTTGTCTGTAGGATGATGTAAGGAAGCATTGTCAGGTGGCGGCATAACCTTGGTGTTGGACAGATCTGAAACTGGAGGGTCCACCTCGGGAGGATGAGACCACAACCGAATCAACTCGGCAGGGAAGGGATACCGCCTATCCAGGCCCTTAGGAACCAACGGTAGCTTGTTGGGCCTCTCCCATTCTTTAAGTATCATACTAGAAAAATGCGGCTGCTCGGGAAAAACCCGCCGCTGTCTTTCAGGCCGAAACAAATCACCCTTTTTCCTCTTAGTCACTCTGGGAGGAACAATGTGCAAGGTATCAAAAACGGAAGAAAGCAAACTTTCCGTATCATCCGGAAGGTAGAAATCCTCATCCGAGGAGGAGCCAGAAATGCTGTCATCTCCAGCAGAGAGCAACTCAGTCACTGAAAGTGGGTCATCAGGCGACTCACCTTCCTCCGCAGATCCCAAAGAATCATAAAAATCATCATCCGAGTAAACCGGCTCCAAATGCTGCTTCTTACTCGAGGCCTTTTTAGGGGCTGCCAACGAGATCTGTTTCTCAAGGCTAACCAGCCTGTGCGCAAAATCAGCATGTGTCCCCCTGTTGGCTCCCCCTTCACTAGGGGCTAACTGCAGCAGCAGAAGATCCGGAGAGGCCGGTGGTAACGCAGAACTAGGGTCAGGAGCGACCGCCCGCTCATGGTCCAAAACAATGCCTCTGGTGCAAGTGGAACAAATTGTGCTGAATCTGCCCAGGGGATTCCGTCTGCACAAGGGGCAGAGCCTGTCCTGTCCAAGTGGGGTGCCCGGCTCACTATCCCCTGATGCCTACATTATGGTGATTCTGAATAAAAATATTCAATAAGGCTAAAAGACACTAATGGCCTAAGCCTAATAGCTGATCCCTCTTTTTAACAATGGGGACCGGGAGAAACCACAACCCTCAACCTTCAGCCCACAGTCTAAAATCAAAAAGAGAAAATACAGCATTACAAAATGACCCATAATGTCCCGCGCGGGCCGCATGTGGGCGAGATCACCGCACAGAGAGGGAGCGAGGAAGGTAAGATCCACGCTGTAGCATGCTCTGGCGATGGAACTCTCCACCGCTTCCCAGAAGTAGCACCAAGCACGCAATACACACAACACAATAATAAAGCCTGCGGCCCAGAGCCGTGCGCTCTGCCAAAACGCCCCAGACCCCGGCGTTTCACCCTACCGTACACGGATCCCTGGTATCAGCCAAGGCTGGGAGGCATGGATGGGTCAGAGGAGATCCGAGGAAATAGGGTCCAGCAGCCGGCCGACAGGCTAGGTGGCCTTGCTCTGTTGCTAACATTCTGAGAAAGAGTAAGCGATCCAGTGCAGTCAACTGCAAGAAAAGAACTGGGGCTGATTTGAGAGGCAGCTGCCTTTATAGGGGGCCGGGAGGAGCTACATCTCTGATCTTGCAGTCAGCGCCCCCTAGGGGCGAACTCGTGATGTCGTGATGACTTCTGGACAGGCTGGAATGGATTGGAAAGAAAAAATACATAGGAGACGATCTTCACAGTGTTCTCTCCATCGCAGCAATGCGATGTAGACAGGAAACTGTGAGCGATCTGCGAGCGTTTTACATTTCAATAGCAGGCTTATGGCTATTTTATGATGTTGATTACAACGATCTTCACAGTGTGCTCTCCAACACAGCAATGCGATGTAGACAGGAAACTGTGAGCGATCTGCGAGCGTTTTACATTTCAATAGCAGGCTTATGGCTATTTTATGATGTTGATTACAACAATCTTCACAGTGTGCTCTCCATCACAGCAATGCGATGTAGACAGAAAACTATGAGCGATCTGCGATTTACATTTCAATTACAGAGCTCATGGCTGCTTTGCTATGTTGATTACAACTGAAACAATAACGATACAACAGCTGCAGCTTAGCTATAACAATGTACCACAATGTAACTCTCACCCCGAGGAGCTGTCTGGCTTTTCGGAATGACTCATCTTGTTTGTTATAGTCACAGCAGGAGAAAGAGATAATGCATCAGAATTTTTAAAGCTCCCAATGCAATAGATAACATTGTAACACCTGCCGCCTTGTAGTAGTTGGCAGAATGAGGCTCCGTGACTCCGGTGTTACACTAGACGTTTCCCCCACCTTGCTCACAAAACGCAGCAAGATTCCAGGGCTGGCACCTGGCTTTCCCCCCAAAAATCGAGATGCCCCTGTTAGGGCTAGCGCTGCGGAGACGCCTCATGGCGCTTCCAGCCGTCCCTCTCCCGGGGCGAGAGCCGCGCTTCCTCCCCGCGGCTTTCCCCGCCGGGTCTCCCCTTGCCCGAGCGCTGTGTCCCTTCCTGGCAGCGCCCCTCGCTTACCTGGTGTCCTGCCCTCCGTCCGGCGTGGCTGCCGGGGCCTGCGGGCGGCTCCCTCACTTCCTTCTTCCTCCTTGCCTCTCCTGCGCGCACGTCCCCGGCCACTAGGGGGCGCGCGCTGCAATACTGTGGAATTTAAAGGGCCAGTGCATCTCTAATTGGTGTCCGGCCGTCCAATCCGGTAATATCACTTCCTTTTTATTCTGGCCAGCCCTTCCTCCCTTTGCCGGATTATCGGTGTGTTTCCGTGATTGTCTGTAGTTATATCTGTGGCTTTTTTCGTGTATGACCTCGGCTTACCTTTTTGACCACGAACCTCCGCTGCCTGTCCCGACCTCGGTCTGTCTCTTCGTCTGTGAACCTCCGCTGCCTGTCCCGACCACGGCTTGTCTACTCGCTGCAGAACCCTCGCTGCCTGCCCTGATTCTGGCTACTCACCGTGACCATCGTTTATCTCTGCTGTACAATACCTCGGCAAATTGTGGAACTGTGCCACCGTTGGGGGGTAGCGACCTGGGAGTCATCAGCCGCACAAGACCAACCTGCTTCGCGGCGGGCTCTGGTGAAAACCGGTGGCTCCTTAGACCCCGCTTCCCTGACGCGGTACTCACCTACAGTTCCGCAGTTCCAGTGGGTCCACGCTTCATTGGTTTCATCCGGTTGTAACAGTATAATCCGGCCATGGATCCCGCCGAGGTGCCATTGCCAGACGTCTCTGAACTACCTGCACTAGTCGCCATGCAGTCACGGCAGATCAATCAACTTACGGCCATGATGCAGCAACTTCTGTCTATGCAGCAACCGCAGACGCCACCGCCTGCTCCGGCTGTTCCACCACAGCTTCCGGTGGCTTCCTCCGCGAGGATTCGTCTCTCCCTGCCAGCTAAATTTGAAGGAGACGCAAGACTTTGCCGTGGGTTTCTTGCCCAATGTTCCCTGCACCTGGAGCTATTGGCTGACCAATTCCCTACTGAGCGCTCCAAGGTGGCCTTTATTATCAGCCTGCTCTCTGGGAAGGCCTTAGCCTGGGCTACCCCATTGTGGGACCGCAACGACCCCGTTACCCTCATGGTTCAAACTTTTGTGGATCAGTTTCGCCAGGTTTTTGAGGAACCTGCCCGGGCGTCTTCAGCCGAATCTGCCTTATTGAATCTGGTTCAAGGTGATCTGTCGGTGGGAGAATATGCCATTCGCTTCCGAACTTTGGCAGCCGAGCTAGCTTGGAACAATGAGGCTCTCTGTGCCTGCTTTAAGAAAGGTCTCTCTAGTAGGGTCAAGGATGTTCTTGCTGCCCGGGATCTCCCTACTTCTCTTTCTGAACTAATCCAACTTGCCACACGTATAGACATTCGTTTTACAGAGAGGCGGGATGAATTCCGCCAAGATTCTCTGCGTGCCAAGAGGGCATTCCGTTTGGCCCCTACGTTTCAGAACCCTCAGTCTACGCTTTCGTCTCCGTCTGAAGAAGTCATGCAAGTGGACCATACTCGCTTGACTCCCCAGGAAAGGTCGTGCCGGAGACTCGAAAGACTTTGTCTATACTGCGCCAGCCCAGAACATTTTTTGAAAAATTGCCCAATCCGCCCACCACGCCAGGGAAACGGGCGCACCTAGAATCGTTTGGAGAAGCGTCTCTGGGTGTCTGTGCTTCCTCTCCTAGGTTCACTGTGCCGGCACAACTTCACTTGGGCTCCACTTCCGTCCTGAACTTACCGGCCTTCTTGGACTCTGGTTCGGCGGGCAACTTCATCGAGGCCTCCTTGGTCACTAAGTATGATATAGCTGTCTACCGTCTGGCCAAGCCACTATTTGTCGCGGCCGTTAATGGGGACAGATTGAACTGCATGGTGCGCTACCGCACCAAACCTCTACTTCTGAAGATCGGCCTCTTCCATCAGGAATTTCTGGAATTTTTCGTATTACCCCACTGTACCTCGCCGCTTCTCTTGGGGCTTCCCTGGCTCCAGCACCATAACCCTACCTTGGATTGGTCCACTGGGGACATCAAGTCCTGGGGCGCAACATGTGTTAAGAACTGCCTTACGTCTTTGCCAGTCCAAATTACTGCTCCCACGATTCCATTACCGGGTCTACCTGAAGTTTATCGGTCTTTTTCCGTCGTATTTAGCAAGAGGCAAGCTGAGTCACTTCCGCCTCATCGCCCTTACGATTGCCCGATTGATCTTCTACCTGGCGCCACTCCTCCTCGCGGACGCATCTATCCGCTGTCTGTCCCTGAAACCCAAGCAATGTCGGAATACATTCGGGAGAATTTACAAAAGGGGTTCATTAGGAAATCCTCTTCTCCTGCTGGAGCGGGCTTCTTCTTTGTACAGAAAAAGGACGGGTCTCTTCGGCCCTGCATCGATTACCGGGGCCTCAATAAAATTACGGTAAAGAACCGTTACCCATTGCCCTTGATCTCCGAACTTTTTGATCGTCTTCGCGGAGCTAAGATTTTTTCAAAATTGGATCTGAGAGGCGCCTATAACTTAGTCCGCATTCGAGAGGGTGATGAATGGAAGACGGCCTTCAACACGCGAGGCGGTCATTTTGAGTATCTCGTTATGCCCTTCGGCCTCTGCAATGCCCCAGCAGTTTTTCAGGAGTTCGTTAACGACATTTTTCGGGACCTGTTGTACACCTGTGTTGTGGTCTATCTTGACGACATTCTCATCTTCTCCTCGTCCCTCGAAGAACATCATCAGCACGTCAGACAAGTCTTGTCTCGTTTACTGCAACACCATCTTTATGCTAAGCTCGAGAAATGCCTTTTTCATCAAACCGCATTACCTTTTTTGGGGTACATAGTTTCTGCTCAAGGTCTCCAGATGGATCCTGCCAAGTTAAAGGCGGTCCTTGAATGGCCTCGACCAGTCGGTCTTCGTGCAATCCAGCGATTCTTGGGGTTCGCGAACTATTACCGCCAGTTCATTTTACACTTTTCCACGACAGTAGCCCCCATCGTGGCCCTCACCAAAAAAGGAGCCAATCCCAAGGCATGGTCTCCGCAGGCTGAAGCAGCCTTTCTTGCATTAAAGAAGGCCTTCACCTCGGCACCGGTACTTTCCAGACCTGACCCGTCTCGTCCTTTCGCTCTTGAGGTGGATGCCTCTTCCGTCGGAGCCGGAGCAGTACTTACGCAACGATCCTCGTCCGGCAAAGCTCGAACTTGCGGATTCTTTTCCAAAACCTTCTCTCCTGCCGAGAGGAACTACACCATTGGAGATAGAGAGCTATTAGCCATCAAATTGGCGCTGGAAGAATGGAGACATCTCCTCGAGGGATCTATCTTCCCAATTTCCATTTTTACTGACCACAAGAACCTCTCTTATCTGGAATCCGCACAACGCTTAAACCCTCGTCAGGCCCGTTGGTCACTCTTCTTTGCACGCTTTAATTTCCAGATCCACTTCCGTCCAGCTGCAAAAAACATCAGGGCAGACGCTCTCTCCCGTTCCTCGGATGTCTCGGATAAGGTCTCTTCTCCGCAGTTTATAATTCCACCCGATCGTCTGGTTCACTCTGCTCCCGCTGCTCTAGAATCAGGTCCTCCGGGGAGGACTTTCGTACCTGTCTCTCGTCGCCTTTTAATACTAAAATGGGGTCATGCCTCCCATACTGCTGGTCACCCTGGAATCAAGAAGACCTGCGCCATCATCTCCAGATACTACTGGTGGCCCACGTTAGCAAAAGATGCCGCAGAATTCGTACAAGCCTGCACCTCGTGCGCGCGCAACAAGACCCCTCGTCAACGTCCCGCAGGTCTTCTCCAACCACTTCCCATTCCGGACATCCCCTGGTCTCACATCGCCATGGATTTTATCACTGACCTTCCGCCTTCACAGGGCAATACCGTCATCTGGGTAGTGGTGGACCGATTTTCGAAGATGGCGCATTTCATTCCGTTGCCTGGATTACCTTCTGCTCCCCTTTTGGCAAAGAATTTCCTTAAACACATCTTCCGTCTACATGGGCTCCCAACCCACATTGTCTCCGACAGGGGAGTTCAATTCGTATCGAAATTCTGGAGGGCTCTCTGTAATCAATTAAAGGTGAAATTGGACTTTTCTTCCTCGTATCATCCCCAATCCAATGGCCAAGTGGAGAGGGTAAATCAAACTTTGGGGCTGTATCTACGCCATTTTGTTTCCACTCGCCAGGATGACTGGGTGGACCTGCTGCCCTGGGCAGAGTTTTCTTATAACTTTAAGGACTCTGAATCCATCGGAAAATCCCCTTTCTTTATAGTCTATGGTCGTCATCTCCTTCCTCCTCTGCCTTTACTAACGCCCTCCTCGGTACCTGCGGTCGATGACCTTTCGCACCAGTTTTCTTCCATCTGGCGTGAAACACAGCATTCACTGGAACAAGCCGTGTCTCGTATGAAAATCCAGGCTGATAAGAAGAGAAGGACTCCTCCTTTATACTCTCCGGGGGATAGGGTATGGCTTTCGGCCAAGTATATTCGTTTTAAAATCCCCAGTTACAAACTTGGTCCTCGCTTCTTGGGACCTTTTAAGATCCAACAACGTATCAACCCTGCCTGTTACAAGCTGCATCTGCCACCCTCTCTCCGCATAACCAATTCCTTCCATGTCTCTCTGCTCAAACCGGTGACTGTTAATCGTTTTTCCCCCAAATTATTGGAACCTAAGCCAGTCGCAGGTACTGAAGATACCTTTACGGTCAAAGAGATACTTGCTTCGAAGATCTCCAGAGGAAGACGCTATTTCTTGGTGGATTGGGAGGGCTACGGCCCTGAGGAGAGATCCTGGGAACCGGAAGAAAACATCCTTGATCGGACCCTTATTTCGGACTTCCTTGGTCTTAAGAAGAGGGGGAGACCTAAGGGGGGGGGGGTACTGTTAGGGCTAGCGCTGCGGAGACGCCTCATGGCGCTTCCAGCCGTCCCTCTCCCGGGGCGAGAGCCGCGCTTCCTCCCCGCCGGGTCTCCCCTTGCCCGAGCGCTGTGTCCCTTCCTGGCAGCGCCCCTCGCTTACCTGGTGTCCTGCCCTCCGTCCGGCGTGGCTGCCGGGGCCTGCGGGCGGCTCCCTCACTTCCTTCTTCCTCCTTGCCTCTCCTGCGCGCACGTCCCCGGCCACTAGGGGGCGCGCGCTGCAATACTGTGGAATTTAAAGGGCCAGTGCATCTCTAATTGGTGTCCGGCCGTCCAATCCGGTAATATCACTTCCTTTTTATTCTGGCCAGCCCTTCCTCCCTTTGCCGGATTATCGGTGTGTTTCCGTGATTGTCTGTAGTTATATCTGTGGCTTTTTTCGTGTATGACCTCGGCTTACCTTTTTGACCACGAACCTCCGCTGCCTGTCCCGACCTCGGTCTGTCTCTTCATCTGTGAACCTCCGCTGCCTGTCCCGACCACGGCTTGTCTACTCGCTGCAGAACCCTCGCTGCCTGCCCTGATTCTGGCTACTCACCGTGACCATCGTTTATCTCTGCTGTACAATACCTCGGCAAATTGTGGAACTGTGCCACCGTTGGGGGGTAGCGACCTGGGAGTCATCAGCCGCACAAGACCAACCTGCTTCGCGGCGGGCTCTGGTGAAAACCGGTGGCTCCTTAGACCCCGCTTCCCTGACGCGGTACTCACCTACAGTTCCGCAGTTCCAGTGGGTCCACGCTTCATTGGTTTCATCCGGTTGTAACAGCCCCACTGTGTGAAACCCCCAAGTCACCGGTAACTTCTTACCTTTCCCCAGTCCAACGACATGTGGGCTCTTGTCCAATTGTAAATAAGGGGCCTTTATCGAAAAGCAATATTGCTAATAATGTTGCATATTTAAGTATAGGAATATACAGCAAAATAGTTTACAATACCAGCATGCACAGGTGGCCGGGCAGGAATTGTATTCCAATCAGATAGGACAGCATCCTGCGACAATAAAGCAGGGCTGGGACAAGATTGAGAAGCCAGATTAGGAGAAGACTAGGGTCATAAAAGATCAAAGGAATACCAGAAGCCCACTTTTAGTATAATTAGGGCAGAAGGAATGAAGGGGGGGAGGACAGCAGGACTGGAGATCAAAGGGCAGGGAAGTATAATTGAGGTGAGTGCAGCCAGAGAGGGGGGCAGACGGAGGAGGCAGAAGGAAGGAAGGCAAGACGGAGAGTCGGTGTGAGTACAGGAGAAGGGCCCTGGAATAGCGCTGGGGGAGACGATTCACTGAGGCAGGTAACTGAGCTGATACTGATGTTGTGCCATAGCTAACACTGGTTAGTGCTAAAAGGGGATATTGCTGTATTGGGGTGTCCATTTAACTTGTGTGGCTCTTTTCTTTTCTGCATGATTAATTGTAAGTTCCTTGTGTGAATTTTCTGTCAGTATGGTATTGGTGCTGTAAATCCACCCATTAGGGGTTAATATATCTGTGGTTGCATGTAAAGTAAATTGTATTGTCTTTTGCCATTTTGTTTTGCTTTTACTACAATATATCTCTTTATTTACTACGTGTCTCAGTGTCCACTGCATTTACCAGAAGTCAAAAGAACCTACAGTCTTACAGTCTTATGCGTGTATCCATTGTGTGGTCATTGGCCAGATATTGAAAATATTTGTAGATCATTATGCCTATTTGAGTCGAGCCGGGCAGGATATAAAATATATACATAATATTATTAATATTTTAGTTATTCATATTAATATTTTTATGCTAGTTAAACTGTTTACATAATTGGCTTGCGCCAGCCAGGAGATATTATTAATATTAGTTATTAATATTCTATTGTTTACATTATGAGAGCTGCCTGCTATAACTACATTCGGCAGGCAGCTCTCATTGTTTTGAATAGGGATGCTGCTGCATCCCCTACGTCCCCGTAGAGTAGAGCAGAGGCTGTTTGATCACGAGGGTGGTGGTGGCAGGGGCGTGCTTTTGGGATACCCCTGACAGCGGAGTAGTTGACAGAATTTAAAAGACAAAAAGCTATGAATAATGTCTACTATCTGGAAGGCTCTTTTTTTCAACATAACTGACTATGTGACTAGGTTAACAAAATTGGATCATGTAAAAATAGTAAGTCAGGATTTTTATCATTTTCCAAAATGGCTTCTCGATGGGGGCGAGTGGGGCATCTCACTTACACTCCAGATCGGGGTCCTCATTCAGCAGGAAGCGGGTGACGGCCTCCAGCTGGTTTAGCTTGCGGTGGTCGGGGTCTATGTCCGTGATGCAGTAAATCCTGAAGGAGAAACACATATACTATTTGGGACACAGAATCCATCCATGTACGGGGTTGATTTTAAGGGGTCACTCCACCCAAAGATTTAGGACATAAGCATAGGGCTGACCATTTATTAAAGAGGGACACATTTGGGACCATTAAATTGTGACAGCTTATGATACCGCTTGGCTAATTTTCGCTGGTGACAACACTGTATGACCAATGTGTGAGCGTGCTCGGAGCCACTGGCCTTAGACGAAGGCGTAAACAATGTGACGTCAGCGGCTCCGAGCGTGCCGATTGGATGAGTGGCCTCGCATGCGCCGTAGGACCGGGAAGAGGTGAGTGCCCCGGGGAAAAGGCCCAAAACCCAGGATAATCAAAATCCTGGGTTTTGGTCCACTTTAAGCTGTCAAAATTTAAAGCGGAACAACAGTCAAAAATGACTTAAACCAGACCAACACAACAAACAGTGCTCATATGCCCTCGCCCCAGGGCAGTTTAGATGCTGCACAAAAAAAATTAATTTACCTTTTTCTAACTCCTTCTGTAGTAAATTTTAGATACAAAATGGTGGCTCATGCATTAGCAGGCGATCTGCAAACAAGAAGTGAAGCTGGGCTTCCTGTTACTGTGCATTGTCAGTTACGTCAGTTGAATCCAGGCAGCAGCATGGCTGAGATGCTGGGAGAGGAAGCTCCAAAATGGCCGCTACCTTTCTTTTCCAACTGTGCCAGGCTGTTGGTCCGATTTAAGCGTCCAAATGTGTCCCTCTAAAAACATGGTGAGCTTACATGCTAAGCGGCCAGGATATGGGTCACCTTCTTAAAGTGGACCAAAACCCACCCTGCAGTCAATGAGACTCCAGGGCAGGCCCCCCAATCACTGTGTGAAACCCCCCCAGGTCGCCTTTATTCCCGATCCAACAGTACATGCACGAGCAGCAGCTGCCTCCCCACTATCTCCTTAGTAGGGCACGTGTCCGCACCAGGCATTTGTGAATGGCCGATCGATTCCCTTCCCCCAGGGCATCCAAAATTGGGATGCCCCGCTGTGTGAAACCCTCCAAGTCGCCCCGTACACTTGCCTTGCTTCCTGGTTCAGCGGCGCATGCACGAGCCACGGACGCATCCCCGCTATCCCTCTAGCAGGGCACATGCCCGAGCTAAGCGCTGGCACGCTCCCTGTTAGAGGGAAGCGGGGGATGTGGCCACCAGCGCGCTCTGAGACGCTGGCTTAGACGACGTGATGTCAGTGGATCCGAGCGAGCTGATTGGACGAGCGCCCACGCATGCACCGTGGGACCGGGAAGAGGTGAGTTGTGCTCGCGATCTGGGGGGTTTCACTCAGCGGAAAGGGGGGAAAAACAGGGAAAAGCACCAAAACCCAGAGGATTCAGCCACCAGCACGCTTGGATCCTCTCCACTCCTAGATGAAGGGGCTCGAGTGGATCCAAGTGCACTGATTGGATGAGAGGGCTGCACATGCGCCATAGGACCTGGCGACCTGTGGGGTTTTACACAGTGGGGCACCCCCAATCGGGGTGCACCAGGGGGGCAAAGACCCAAACCCAGGATAGTCAAAAATCCTGGGTTTTGGTCCACTTTAAAGCAGACCCATTCTCTAAGGAGAAGCCTGTGCCTGATGCACAGGGACTTGATTAGGTTTTGATGTGCAGAGGTTCCCCACCTTCCCGGAACCGTGACGCTACAGTCCCCAACAAGGCCATGCGTGTTAAAGGATCTCCTGATCTGGGCGGTAGGAGACCAAGTGGGACCTATTGTACTGATGATCAAGGCCAGTTTGCATCCAAAAAGGACAAGATGATCAGACACAACACTTTTTATTTACTGCAGTTTCTTTTTCAAGCTACTGTTGAGTGTGAGTGCTGGGTGCAGCAGAATCAAATCCAGATAGACATTAGTGGTGTAATAGGAACTGGCTTTACTGGAACATGAATGCAGTAAGCATGAATACATGGGGAACAGACAGGAAAAACAACACAGACAGGAAAAAGAAATCATAGAAATCAACTTAATGTACAGGAAACACAAGAATGTACAACATGATACTACACATAGATTAATGTAACAGCGCCATCTAGTGTCCTAAATGTAAACTGCATTAACCTAGCAATATAGATGCAGATCACGGCACAAGGTATATCCACTCACCATTCATTGGCCAGAGTTAGATCAGGATGCATGAGATCATGGAGCCCTGAAAAATAAGAGGGAAACGGTTATGTGGCGCACCTTACATTTACTCACTGCCTTGCAATGCTGATGTTCGGTTGGTGTTCCATTAGGCTGAGGCTTAGCCCTGAGCACACGACCAGGTCACTCTATGAACGGATATCCGTATTAAAGTGGACCAAAGCCCAGGATTTTGACTATCCTGGGTTTTGGTCCTTGCACCCCGAGCACCCAGATCATGGATGCCCCACTGTGTTAAACCCCCCAGGTCGCCCAAACAAACTCACCTCTTCCCGGTCCTACAGCGCATGTGCGGCCTCTCGTCCAATCAGTGCACTCGGATCCACTCATGTCAGCTTGTCTAAGCCTTCATCTAAGGTGAGCGTATCAGCGCACGCTGGCGGCCGCATCCCCTGCTACCCTCTAACAGGTGCCATTCACAAGTGCTAGAGGGATAGCAGGGATGCGGCCACAGGTCGCGCATGCTCCGTTGGACCGGGAAAGAAGGTGAGTATATGGGCGACCTAAGGTGTGACAGACTCTCTGCCCCTTTGGACTTTACACAGGTTCATTACTTTCCTTTTCTTAAGCATGTTACAGACTGCCAGTGTATTGATTGATTACGTTATTAATTGTTCTGACTGCCATTGTATTGATTGATTACGTTATTCATTGTTCTGACTGCCATTGTATTGATTGATTACGTTATTCATTGTTCTGACTGCCATTGTATTGATTGATTACGTCACAGACAATGGCATTGTTCGGATTGAGTGTATTACAGACGTCTATTGTATTGCTGATTGCGTCACCGGCAGAGTTGAGGGATTGTGTGCCCTGCTGCTATTGGTCAGTGTGTGTGTCATGCAATGGAGACTTGTGTATATAAGGCCTAGAGTGGCACTAATAAAGTCTACTTCATCTTCACCCTCAATACTGAGTTCTGTCTCTTATTGGGGGAAACGCTATATTACAATTCACTAGCCCTTGTAAGGGCTGTTCCTGTTTCCTCACGGACGACTCTGGAATTCCAGCAGCACCTCTTACGATTGGGAAAAGGACGTCTCGGGCGGTGAAGCCCTCCGGCGATAAGGGTTATCGCTACATAAGGCGTTCCCGGCCTTCCCGGACATCCCAAATTAAAATGCCCCGCTTGGGGTGCTCCGGGGCAAGGACCAAAACCCAGGATAGTCAAAATCCTGGGTTTTGGTCCTTGCCCCGGGGCACCCAATCGGGGATGCTCTGCTGTGTGAAACCTCTGAGGTAGCCTGAACGAACTCACCTCTTCGCGGTCCTAAGGCATGCACGGCCTCTCGTCCAATCAGCGTGCTCAGATCTGCTCCCGCCGCTTCTTATAGAGCGAACTGGCAGCCACATCCCCCGATACCCTCTAACAGGGAGCGTGTCAACACCGCCCATTCTCAGATGCCTGGCGTGGGCAAGAGCCCTGCTAGAGGGATAGTGGGAGATGCAGCCCCTGCTCGCGCATGCTCTGTTGGACCGGGAAAGAAGGTACGTTTCTTGGCGACCTGGGGGGTTTCACACAGAGGGGCATCCCAATTTTCGATTTCGAAACAAGCGACCCTGGAATCGTATAGACTCCCAGGCCGATTTGGGAGACACATAAAATAGAAGGGCCCCTCACCTTCCTCCTTGGACGTGTTCCCGATAAGGATGTATTCCCCGTGTCCCCGAGTCAGGACAACGCCGAGGCTGCAAGGGAGAAAATAGTCCAATCACACTCATCTAGGATTGTTACACTGTATCAGTCTATTCATTCACTTATTCATTTAGATCAGTGGTCCCCGGCCTGTAGCTCAGGAGCCACATGTGGTTCTCACAGAACCCTGTGGTGTGGCTCGCAACCTGTCGGCTAGACCAGGCTTTAATTTAAATAGATCAAGTTGTGTTACATAAAAAGTAATAATATGAACAGTGAGAATATGATGGAAGTTACAATGTCCAGAAATGTAAGCAGAGTGTCCCATACAAAAAAGCGAATTCATACAGGGTCCTCTGCCCAGCACCCGCAGGGGTGGCAGCCCTTCATGTCTGCTGTGAGAGGGAAGCTGAGAGGGAAGAAAGAGACCCTTCCCCCAAGTTCCCTGCTTAAATATCATTTCTCTAGTCAACCCAAATTTCTCCTCCCAACTGCAGCCTATTACAAGGAAGCCGTCCTGAAATACTATGCCCACACATAACAGATGGTTCAAGTTAAATGGGTTGAAAGACCATACATTAAGTAATTACTAAAAGGGAACTTAGACATAACCCAAACATTCATTGAGTCTGCATATGACCATAATAAATACTGATGCAATTCACCGAAGTAAACCTTTATATTATATGGACAGGTATATATTATATGTGTATGATTTCCTTTGAATCAGCCACCTCCAGATGAAAATCATAATACATGGCAGGTACACATCCACACTTTCCACATTTATCCAAGTTACCTATATATCAATAATATTAGTAATTTAATAATAATTCATTAATATTTGAGATCATAACCATTTTATTCCTCTGTAACCTTCTTACAGTCACTAATTCAGAACATAGAGGCTCCAGCCCTCAGTACATTATGTGGACTCACCTGAAAGGCGTGTCACTAATGGCCGTGTAGAAGTAGTCGCAGGTCATGAACAGGACGCGTTTCTGGAAGACAAGAGATTTACTGCTGGACATCGAGTTTCCAAATGAATCCCCCAGGTAAAGGTGTAGAGGGTGCAACTTCATTGAGGCCCATAAGGTCAGGGAACCTTCCACGTCAGCATTTTACGTTTGGGAGCCCTGGGGCATAATTATTATCTTGTTTTACCAGATATATGATTTATTGTGAACAAACCTGAATGTTCTTTTTGTTTCAGAATGATTTTATCTGATGTCTGCAATCAGCCTAATTGAGCAATGTAAACATTAATTAGCAAGGTCACTTCTACAATGTGTTTTTATGCATATATGGCCATTGTATGCTTGTGCACACATAGTAATTTTCTCTATCCGTTAAGTGAGACAAACACAAGCAGTTATAGTGTACATGTGCCATGTAAGTCACGTTACAGAAGGCAAATCGAACCTGCAACCCCCGGATCACAAGATTGGCCCATAACCACTAGGCCATGACTGCTCCTTACTGAAAATCTTACAATCAGAATGTGATCTGTAATTGCTAACTGCAAACTGATCCAACAGAGCAGTGGAAAAAACGGATGCGAGTTTGACATGGACGTGCCGGTGACGTGGTTCGGGCTCGGCCGGCATGGAATGCGATAGTTTCGGGTGAAACCTCAACTTTCATCAAGGGGACCTGGTGCTGAGGCGGAAGTGTCAACCAAAACGTTGGGGTATGCATTGAAAATGTATCTACCATCTTGGATTACTTTTTTGAACCATGGACTTATTAGCTTCATTAACAGCTGATGCCATCATTAACATTGTGGGGCAAGCGGATACAACTAAGGATTTTATTAATTCTCTATTCCTGATGTCTCTTATGACTATGAATTGCTTTTTAATTTGTCTACTATGACCTATAACCCAATTGTATCTTGCTACCTATAATTATTATTATCAGCTTTTATAGGATGTATAGCATTGTCCAGAATCCCCCCAATCCCCTAAAATAGGCAGTGTGTGCCTCCCCTTCCTATAACGGGCAGTGTGGCAGAACCCCCCCCCCCCATACCCCTATAACAATCAGCTTGCCAGAAACCCGTCGATCGTGCCCCAAGGCGAGAGATGGGACCATCACGGTCGCGTCCCGAGAGGTTGGGGTGTGCAGGGAAACAGGACCGTCAAGGCTGCTTCCCGGGGGGGGCAGTCAAAGGACCGTCTCGGGAGGGAACAGGACCGTTACGTGCTGGGGGTGTAACAACGTCACGGCCGCGTCCTGGGGGGCTAAGGGGACCTTCACTGATGCGCCCGGAGGGGGGTCTTTCATGGACATACCCTGGGGGGGAGGAATGGGACCTTCACAGATGCGCCGCCCAGGGGGAAGGGGGACCATCACTGCTGCACCCCAGGCGGGGACACGGGGCTCTCACTGACGCGCCCCAGGCGGGGACACATGAACGTCATGATTCTGGTTCTTGAGAGCCAAACCAATCCACAAAACCCGTTAAGATCAGAGTCTAGGTATCCAGAATCAGCATTACTTACCCCCTTATCAACTGTCACTTTCACATCCATGGACAGCGTCCCCGTCTCTCCGTTAATCATTGCTGTGCGAAGCTGTGCGCAGGAAGAAGAATGAATGACTTAATATCCTCAGAAACCAACACCATACACTACACAAGATCAGCAAGAGAGTCCCTTGTGACTACTAAGTCACTAAGTTAAAGTGGACCAAAACCAGTCTTTTTTAGTAATCACCCCTCAATCTGATAACATAGGGGCCCAAGAATAGAACTTCAATAACAGGGTTTGCAATATTAAAGGGTAAACAAACGGGGAGGCCGATTCATTAATAGTGCCAGGTAGCGACAGATGAGCGACTGTAGCGGTATTTTCACAGCGCCCGCTAGTATTCGCTGTGCTTGGCCGTTGTTCGGTTGTTGACAGCGACTCAGTCTGTGTGCAGTAATGTTGAATACGGGGTTAGGAGTCGCTGTTTGACAGGTTCCGCGCTGTATGGGAGCGCATGATAGCGAATGGCCATAGCGAACGGCTCCCAGCATATTCATTAACAAATCACGCTCAAAAAATTCTCGCGCTGTGAAATGCTTGTTTAAACCCCAGAGCGCTGGCGGCGATGGGTTAAAAGTAGTTTTTTAACCCCCAAACAACCATATTTTTGGAAAAAAAAAATACAAGTTTTTAAAAACATTTTGTAATATGAATACATTAATATCAGACCTGTAATATCAATTCTGCACAAATTTTTTTTTTTTTTCCCTTTAAAAAAAAAAAACTAACATTGCACATTGCAGAAGTGGTCACAGAATTTTTGACATTAAAAAAAAATATTTTAAGATTGCTCCATTGAAATGCATTGGAGAGCGCCAGGTAGCGAGAGGTCATACCTGGCGCTGTTCAAGGTCGCTCGCTGGCGCTGTGGGGTGAGGCTGGAATAATGATGAATGCTTCACTATCTGGCGCTCTCTCAGTCGCTAAGCAGGATCGGCTTGATAAATGTGTGATTGTGGTGGGGAGCCGGCGTTCTCGTGGCGGTGAGCGTCATTACCGTTCGCTCACCAGTCGCTTACCTGGCGCTATCCCTTGATAAATAAGGGCCATAGATTTTCCTACTCCTAGAGGGAGGACTATCAGTAGGAGGTTGGCTAATTTTACATTTCCTCTGCTGGGCCCCAAGGTGCTCCAGTCCAACCCTGGTGACTGGTATAGCCGCACAGGACCTGCTACTCACAATCTCATCCCGGTCCTCCCATTCCACCTCCGACAGGTCCACGCTGTTGTAGTTCGGCTTCGGCCTCAGCTTTTTTCCCTCTTTGTACTGGAAAGAGGAAGACGTACAGGAGGATAGAGAGTAATAAAAACACATGTAACATTCTACAATCCACCAATGGAACACGCCGATCTTAATGTGGACCAACAGTCAAAAATGACTAAAACCAGACCAACACAACAAGCAGTGCTGTATGCCATGACTCCTGCTCAGAGCAATTTAGATTACTGCACATAAAAGTTAATTTACATTATTTTTCGGGCATTGACATTCGGGCCGATCATTTCCCTCCCCCCGAGGCATCCAAAATTGGGATGCCCCGCTGTGTGAAACACCCCATACACTTACCTTGCTTCCCGGTCCAACAGCGCATGTGCGAGCCGCGTCCCCTCTATTCCTCTAGCAGGGCGCGTGCCCGCACCAGGCATTTGTGAATGTCCAGAACGGGCACGCTCCGTTAGAGGGAAGCGGGGGAAAGAGCCGCTGGCCTGAGACTTCTTGACATCAGCAGCTCTGAGCACGCTGATTGGACGAGCGGTTGCACAGTAGGACCGGGAAGAGGTGAGTTAACTTTGGTGATCTTGGGGGTTTCACACAGCGGGGCATCCCCGATCAGGAGAAAGGACTTTAACTTTAAACATCAATTCTTTTGTATCCAAAAAGTGGATCAACTAAATTGATTGACTGATCAGAGTTTAAAGCGGAACATAACCCTGCACAGCTGGCCCTGGCCCCAGGGCATCCCGTCGTAGCTATTTAAATAGACTGGGGTGCAAGCGCGCACTGCTGGTGACGCGGCCACTTGCGCTCCCCATTGAAGACTATCAGAGCCGTTTGCCGAATGACAGGCGCGGCAAGCGCCTCCGATTGGACGAGAGCCCGCCTATATGCCGTTGGACGGGGAAAAGGTGAGCTGTAACTGACGATCTGGGGGTTTGCAGACAGCATGGCATGCCTCCAGATCACGAAACAAAACCTGAAATAGTCAAAATCCCAGATTTGGTTCCGCTTTAAAGTGAACCAAAACCCAGGGTTTTGCTCCTTGCCCCTGGGGCCCCCCGACCGGGATGCAACGCTGTGTGAAACGCTGTGTGAGCACGCGCCCTGCTAGAAGGATAGCGGGGATGCAGCCGCTGCTCGCGCATGCGCCGTCGGACCAGGAACGAAGGTGAGTTTATGGGCGAACTGGGGGGTTTCACACAGCGGGGCATCCCAATTTTGGAGGCCCTGGGGGGGAGGGAATCAAACGACCCGGGAATCGTATAGATTCCTTGGCCGATCTCCGTGGGTTTTGGTTCACTTTAAGGAAAATTAATTTGAACGTCAATTTTTTAATCACATTTTTGATCTAAACACACAGGACGTATGTTTGATATACTATTTATGGTAGATCGAAACTTTGATGGGAAATTCAACGGGTCCAGCTTTAGGTTTCTATAGGTTGAGGTTGAACGATCTGAAGTTGTAAAGTTTGATTGAACATCAATTTATTTGATCGAATACACCCCCAGGTTCTGGTCGATCAAACCTATGTTTGTAAATAATTGATGTTCAGGTTCTATGGGTGTTGGGTCACAGAAGTGTGGAGGCCGATTCACTAACGCCAGGTATCAGCAGATGAGCGTCTGTATAGCAGCGCTTAGAGCGACCACTATTATACGCATTAAGCGGGTATTGGGCGCTGTAACAGAGCGTCTCAGTCGCTGTAGTAACCTGGCTGGCACTGATGAATGTGATGCATGTTGGGTGCTCTAACACCAGTACAGCGCTGCAGGGAGCAAGAGGTAGCGCCAGCTCAGTGCGTCCGGCACTCGGTGCTCCACACTATACACACACAAGGGTTGATTCAAAGAAACATGTAACAGCTTGGATTTTGCTCACGATCATCCTATTTTTTACGTCCGCTCGTGCGTTCGTATGAACTTGCGAGTGATTCAATAAGCAAATACGTTTCTATCCTAAAAGATACGTCCGTTCGTATGATATCTCCCGAACTTGCCTCAGTCAGTTGGCAATCGTAAAAATCACGTTCATGTGCTCACCTGTTGCGGCGGCAGCCTGTTTTGTCGGCGGCTTCCATCGTCCAGCTCTTCCAATTACTTGCGTTTGCCTCTGGTTTTCATTGGTTTTTGGCCTCTTAGATTCGTGCGTTCTTATGTTTATAAGATCTTGCGCATGCGCACCCTCAACCAGAAACTTACATAAACCCCGTAGCGGCTGCATCCAACTTCATTTCTCGGTCCCTCAAACTTACCTAAACCCCTTAGCGCCTGCATCCAATTTCATTTCTCGGTCCCTTAAACTTACCTAAACCCCGTAGCGCCTGCATCCAATTTCATTTCTCGGTCCCTTAAACTTACCTAAACCCCTTAGCGCCTGCATCCAATTTCATTTCTCGGTCCCTCAAACTTACCTAAACCCCTTAGCGCCTGCATCCAATTTCATTTCTCGGTCCCTTAAACTTACCTAAACCCCTTAGCGCCTGCATCCAATTTCATTTCTCGGTCCCTTAAACTTACCTAAACCCCGTAGCGCCTGCATCCAACTTCATTTCTCGGTCCCTCAAACTTACCTAAACCCCTTAGCGCCTGCATCCAATTTCATTTCTCGGTCCCTTAAACTTACCTAAACCCCTTAGCGCCTGCATCCAATTTCATTTCTCGGTCCCTTAAACTTACCTAAACCCCGTAGCGCCTGCATCCAACTTCATTTCTCGGTCCCTCAAACTTACCTAAACCCCTTTGCGCCTGCATCCAATTTCATTTCTCGGTCCCTTAAACTTACCTAAACCCCTTAGCGCCTGCATCCAATTTCATTTCTCGGTCCCTTAAACTTACCTAAACCCCGTAGCGCCTGCATCCAATTTCATTTCTCGGTCCCTCAAACTTACCTAAACCCCTTAGCGCCTGCATCCAATTTCATTTCTCGGTCCCTTAAACTTACCTAAACCCCTTAGCGCCTGCATCCAATTTCATTTCTCGGTCCCTCAAACGTACCTAAACCCCTTAGCGCCTGCATCCAATTTCATTTCTCGGTCCCTTAAACTTACCTAAACCCCTTAGCGCCTGCATCCAATTTCATTTCTCGGTCCCTTAAACTTACCTAAACCCCGTAGCGCCTGCATCCAATTTCATTTCTCGGTCCCTCAAACTTACCTAAACCCCTTAGCGCCTGCATCCAATTTCATTTCTCGGTCCCTTAAACTTACCTAAACCCCTTAGCGCCTGCATCCAATTTCATTTCTCGGTCCCTTAAACTTACCTAAACCCCGTAGCGCCTGCATCCAATTTCATTTCTCGGTCCCTCAAACTTACCTAAACCTCTTAGCGCTTGCATCCTTCTTCATGTTGACGACCCTAAAACTTACCCAAACCACATAATGTACATATGTCTATATGTTTCTAAGCGTGTTTTTTCTGGTTTGTGTAATTGTTTGTGTTTGCGCATATTAGAAAAGACACATTTATGAAGTATTAAAATTTAATTTATTTAAAATTTTTTGGTGTATTTTGGATATTTTTTTGTTTCATTTTTTTTTTTTTATTGGGGTGTTTGGTTTGAAACCCCTTTATTTTTTTTTTTTTTACACAAACATCTTCAAAGTTTTTTGGGCTTTCATTAAAAACAGAGTAAAATTTTTTTTGGGTGTGAAAAACCCAAAACTTTAAAATTTATACAAAAATATCAAAATTTTTAAAACTTTTAACCAAAGTAGCCAGGACCAAGGGCACTAATCCTCCTCCTCTTCTTCATCTGTTGGCCCCAACGTCGCCTGTATGGCCAGCAGCTCGGCCACCAACTCCTTCATTCTTTTTTTTTTCTGCGCCAAAGTTTTGGGGATCATCCCTGGAACCAATAGAGAAAGAAACATAAATAGGAGTCCCAGACCGGTTTGTATGCTGGAAATAGATTTGGGGTTAATGAAATACATGTAAATGCATGACATATGTCATTCTTCCAAGGGATACAGTTAATGCATTTCCCACAGGTAAGTCTTTAAACTCCTTAAACCGGACCTTGAACATTATTTAATGAAACCCACTAACTATTCCCAAATGATTCTGCACCAGATCAAAGTAAATTTGGGATTTATTTTTATTACAGCGCCGCCATCTGGACTCTGAAGCATAACACTTAATGAGGAGTGGAGAGTTGGATAAAGTACAGGGGAGTAGGTTACAGTGGTGCGTTGGGAATCCAGAGCATAGCTGGGTGGAGGGAAAGGTCATCACTCCCACAATGCATGGCAGCACCTTCCTTTTTACAATCTGTATCCCATGCTGCCTGTAAATATTGCGCCTTCCATATTCCCCAATATGGGCTGTTTTCACGCTCCTAACATGCATTAGATGGCTGAAGTCTGTTTTTCTATGTTTCCAATCTGTAGGTACAGTGTGTTGCCTAATTATTACCTATGTTCTTAATACGAGTTAGGGTCCGCTTTAAGCTAAAGAAGTGGCCACATGAAAGTGTTAACTACACATTGGCTACGCCTTTAGTTATGTGTGTGTTATTAGCTTACAAAACATTAATCTGAATCATGGCATGGAGACTTACGGAGTTGGTGGCCGACAGATGGCTGGTTGGGGCCAACAGGCTGCCCTTGGTCCTGGCTCTGCTGTGAAGAAGTCCCTGGAGAAACATGTGACATTTGGTTAGTCTTTGTAGAGAGTCACTATCCCCAACATATCTGGCTCCCAGTCTGGCTGACATCACTCACCTTCGCCAGGATCGACTTCAAGCATCTCTGCTGCCTCCTCCTCCACTATCTCACCCGCTCCTGAAGCTTCTACAAATACATAATAAAGGATAACTTAGTTTTTGGCCTGACATGTATATCTTTGTGCCTATACATGAAGAGTGACATACCAGAGCCTTCCCCATGCGTGGCCAGGTATGACTCCACGCCCACGCGCCTTGGCCCCTCCTCTGTGGTAAGGTCCAGGGGCTGGTCTGAGGAGGCCACAGAGGAGGGGTAGGTCCGTCGCCCGGGAGATCCACCACCTTCACTCACAGATGCAGAGTCATGCAGCACTGGTCGGCCTGTACGTCTCCGGGTGCGGCGAATTCTGAAATCCATTTCCAACACTACCAAAGAAAAGTCATTATAAATAAAGGCATAACTTAGACATTTGGAACATATAACATGCAATTGCTTGGTACTTACTTGGGAAATGGATCCCAAAAAACCTCCGCACCCGGGGCATGTGCAGACGCTTCAGGTCCGACCAATGCTGCATGATCTGGGTGTGAGTGAAGGTGGTGCTGGTGACACGGTGGATCTCGGCGATGATCTCCCGGGCGATGTCCCTTTTCTCGCACACATTGGGCGCGAAGTCATACCGGCGCTGAAGCATGATCTGAAAAACATAATGGACACAGAGCTTGTACTTTTACACACAGACCCATATGTGTTGCATCACAAGTTGAGTATTTAATGTCATTAACACACACATTTCGAATGGCCGCCATTTTTGGGGAGTGCCTTAAAGAGGACGTTGACTGTGATTGACAGTCTGGTCTTATGTTATATGTATCACACACCATGTACATACAGATAATAGCCAACATCAAGAATCAGGCCACCTGCATCTATGGCATGTTAGGATGTTTTAAAGATCCAAGATGTAGCCTAATGCTTAGGCTTTTGGCCCACGTGTGTGGCTTCCCGTTGTGTTTTTATGGCTTAGGAAAACAGTGTTCCGCAAACATCCGCATCAAGGTCCGAGACAGGCCAGGTTTGACAGCTCGCCCCGCTACTCCACAGGTTAATTAACTGTTGCTAAGCCGGAGCAATTGGCCGAATTAGGACATCAGCATAGACAGGTGAAAACGTGGCCAGGCTCGGCCCTTGAGGATGAAGTGTGAGGAGCCAGTGATTAAACATTAAGAGACCCCAAACTAGTTCCCAACGCATCATTTACATTTAGGCCATCATTGACTATTCTATTAAAATGCACAGGCAGCCACTTACCAGCATGAGGATCTCTTCCTGTTGACGGGTGAAGATAGTGGGCGCCATCTTTAGTCTTCTTCCAGGCAGCAGATAAGTGAAACCCCAGCGGTTTCCTGGTTCCGCACGAACGTACGTCCGTACGAGCGCGTAGTCGTGCGCATAGGCGTCAGACGCTGGGCGCATGATTTAAAGGTCCCTGCACCCAAAGCTCATTCTCTTTGAGCTTTTGGACAAAATGGCACCAAAAAAGGCAGCAGCTAAACGCGGCCAGCAAAGCCAGACCTCTGAGGGCCCAACAACCAGGTCCCAGCAACGACCGAAGAAGCTAAGGTCCCAGAAGGCCCAGAAGGCAAGTACCACCTCGGCCCCACCAAGGGACACTGGACCCTCCCTTTCCCAAAAAAGGGCCCCAAAGGCACGTGCCCCTGCGGCCAAAAAACAGGCCACAGCAGCCACCACCACCTCTGCCCCCAGAAGAGGCCGCCCAAGGGAGCCCACACCACCCATGCTTTCAAGCCGGGCACTTAGCCAACCCAGGCCCCACAGCAGTGCCCGAAGCACATCCAGCCCACACAGAAGGGCCCGAAGCCCCTCCAGCCCGCACAGAATGGCCCGAAGCCCCTCCAGGCCGCGCAGAAGGGCCCGAAGCCCATCCAGGGCCAGAAGCCCCTACAGGGCCCGAACCCCATCCAGGGCCAGAAGAACCCCATCCAGGGCCAGAAGCCCAGCCAGGGCCAGAAGCCCCTACAGGGCCCGAACCCCATCCAGGGCCAGAAGAACCCCATCCAGGGCCAGAAGCCCAGCCAGGGCCAGAAGCCCCTACAGGGCCCGAACCCCATCCAGGGCCAGAAGAACCCCATCCAGGGCCAGAAGCCCCTACAGGGCCCGAACCCCATCCAGGGCCAGAAGAACCCCATCCAGGGCCAGAAGCCCAGCCAGGGCCAGAAGAACCCCATCCAGGGCCAGAAGCCCCTACAGGGCCCGAACCCCATCCAGGGCCAGAAGAACCCCATCCAGGGCCAGAAGCCCATCCAGGGCCAGAAGCCCCTACAGGGCCCGAACCCCATCCAGGGCCAGAAGAACCCCATCCAGGGCCAGAAGCCCCTACAGGGCCCGAACCCCATCCAGGGCCAGAAGCCCCCGACCTGGCACCAGCCGGGAACAGAGCCCCCGACCTGGCACCAGCCGGGAACCTAGCCCCCCAAGAGGGCCCCGAATTGCAACCATGACCACATCTACACCTGGAAGTTCGGTGGCCAGCCACGCCAGAACACCCAGTCCCTTGGCCAGTCCAGTCCAGTCATTGGGAAGCCACCAATCCGGCCATTCCCCTACCCAGCCCCAGGCCATAATGTCACCACATGTGTCTGCACACATGGAGGAGCAGCCAAGCCAACCATCTGGCCGCACATTGCGCCGCGGCCAGTTGAGTGGGAGATTCTCCCATGACCAAAATATGGCATTGGCTAGTGGCCTTACATTATACTATGACGAGCTATATGGGAGCAAATCCAAACACACCACCAAGCAGCGCAAGATGGAATTGTTTGAAACCATCCTCCGACAAGTAAATGCAGCGGGGGAAGAGAGGAAAGATGTGTCCCAAATTCAGAAGAAAATCTCTGATCTGAAGTATGCTGTACGGCAAAAAGAAATTAAAAGGCATAATTACAGGTAAATAAATGTTTTCGCTAAATATAATGTTTGGGATGTGCTGTATGCCCCTTTTCTGAATACCAAACGATTTTCTCTTTTCAGCATGAAAACTGGAGGTGGCTTTCCATCTAAATTGGAGTTTACCCCTGCTGAGGAGATTGTGCTTGGACTTCTCCATCCGGTCGCGGTCGGTGGACATGCTGGTCTAAGGGACACAGACTCCCCGACCCGTACCCACGGTGAGTACTATTAAATCTGCATGTTTGCCTGTTTGCTAAATAATCTACAGTTCACTAGTAACAAGATAACGGGATGCCCCTATGGTTTGCCTTGCTTGGCCTCGCACTACTGTGGCTGTTTGTGTCCTCTTTTGGTCCCTGGGAATCACACATTTAGGCCCACAGCCATTATGGCAAAGATCAAATGTCCAATTGTATTGTTAAAGTCATGAAGTTTCGCAAGATAAGTGAGATATTTTGAAGCAATCACAAAACACACATCATTATGTATGGCTTGCCTTTTGGTTGTGTGAGTTGTGTTTGAGTTAACTATTTAATTAGCCACCCACAAACATATGTGACCAAGAGCAGCGAGACTCAACTGGCGGCCCGGGGTCCCAATGCGGGCCTTGCCACCACATTCAAGGACCCCTGCCCAGACAGCCCTGCACTCAGTTACTTCTGTGTTGACGTGCTCAGAGCTGCCCCCTTGATCGGCCATGTAGTGGTTGGTCTCCTGCCCAATGTCATGGCTCCGTGAAACATAGCATTGCAATATGAAGTACTGCCCAGGAAGTGGCATTGCAAGGTACACAGTAACTTATTTAAATTTTCACTGGCCACAATCGTGTCCCGCTGCCCCTGCTCTGGCCCATGTGCCACAGTCCCCCCATGCCCCCCCCCCACATAAGCCCCATACATTTGTAACAGATTGGCTCCATCCATCACATCACCATCAATACGTTAACTCCCCCCTTTAGACATCCAATCCCTGTCCCCTCAGCTCTGGCCCATCCAGCCCAGCAAGGGCAAGCAGCCTTTATTAGTTGGCACTTTGAAAGCTCCAGCCCCTCCACCAGTGTCTTTATTTTTAACTAGACACCCCCTGCGTCAGCACCATGGCCAGACATTCACCTCTCACCACATACCTTTAAATGGGCGTTTCAAACAATTGTTTGAGTACCCCGGACGTAGCGAATGGTAGGCTAAATCCAAAAATGTGCCCTGAAAGTTGGATGCTGAATGGGTACACTTCATGACTTAGAACTGAGGTCACTTAGCAGTTTGTCCGAGCCATTGCACCTCTGTAAACTTGCGTGGGTTTGAACAAAGGTCACCATTGCTCTAGAGTTGAATAATATTACAAATAGAGCTATATTTGATTACCTATCCAAAAAAAGGTTATGTGTGTGTGTTTACGTGGTATTTTTTTCTCTTCTTCAGCCCAGCATGATCCCTCAGCAAGGGTAAACTCACCCCCCAGTTTGGTTATGCCTACCAGGTCCGTACAGCATCGGAGCCCAGATCAGAGATTTTCGGTAAGTTTATTTAGTAGCATAAATACTAACAAGTGCTTAAGAATGTGTTAAACTGTTGAAATCCTAAATTGGGACGCAAACTTAGCCTTTTTTTTTTTGATATGTCCCTACAGACCCGCACACTCATGGAAGAGATCCAGGACATGGAGGAAGATGATGATGTCTCCGTACAGGGCACGTCGGATGAACTCCCCCTGGGTCCCAATTTGGAACTGCTCGATAATGTTTCTCTGGCCAATCCTCAGCAGCAGAGTGAATCTCCATCCATTGTGCTTGCACATGGGGAGACTGACACTACAGTCCCCAGTGTTCACTCTGCTGCTGAGGATTTGCAAAGCAGGCCGGTTGCTGTTGAGGGTACGACACCACGCGGCAGGGCACGCCCAAGAGCCAGGGTAATTGTGCGGCGGACGCCATTACGCCGCCCCACAATTTCCCAGGGGAGGCAGAGTGCCCTGCTTCAATTATGGACCCAACAAAGGGACTCTTATGACGCCCAGCTCGTTACAGAGCGTGAGCAAAGGCATGCCGACATGGTGAACATCCATACCAGTCTACAGGGCATCCTCGCGGAGTTGCGTACCCTCAACAGCAACGTGGCCAATTCAAGTAATGGCATCCAGTCAGCCATGGCTGAGATGACCAATATGCAGAGAAACATTGTTGAGCAGTTTCAAATTCACAATGCTGCCATGGCCCAGGCTAGGTCCCATTCCCATGGACCTCCACCTGGACCTCCACCTGGGTATTATGGGCAGCCACCCTATTAAGCCATGGGTGTGTGGGACATCTTTTCTCTTAACCCCCACTGTATTTACTTGTCCTTTGAGGTTTCAAACAATCCATTTTGTGTTGCTCTGGCAGGTTGTGTTTTGTATTTGCTCCCATATAGCTCCTTAGAGTAATGCTTAAGGCCACTAGCCAATGCCATAGGTCTATGTGGAGTTTATCTGGCCACTTATGGCTTTACCTATGTATTTGGTTGGTGCTCCTCCTGTTTGCAGACATGTTTGTGTGACATTATGGCCATGCCCAAATATCCCTGGGCACAGGCAATATTAATGACTGGACTAGGCTGGCCTTTGGACTGGGTGTCCTTGTTTGGTTGTGCCACTCACTTCCAGGTGTAGATGTGCTCGATGTTTTTTTTAATGTTATCCATTTGTTACCACAGATGTATGTGGACTGATTTCTGTTAACCACTATAATTTTTCATTTGCAAAGTAAAACAAAAATTTAACTTCCAATACTTGTGGCGTTTTTAGTGGGAAGACTTTTGTAACAGCTTGGCCTAAACCAGATAATTTTGGTTGGAAGAGGTGTAACAATGCACAGCGAAAGCTAAGGAAACTACATGAAATACATTAGGCAACAATTAAGGTCGAAATGTTTTACTTAGAGGTAATGCCACATTAGGGCAAAACAACATATGTTTCCAAAAGGATAACACAGACATACAGAATGGTGAGACAGGGAAAAAAGTTAACTAAAATGCTGGCTGATCAGGTTGGCTCTAACAGATTGGCCAGACTCACTGGGGGGCCCCTCAAAATTCTCGGCTTCATCCTCGACGGCTGAAGAGGGCAGGCTGTCCACATAACGTGGGACACGTTCCAGGATGGCAAAATTGTGCAAAACAGCACATGCCATTATAATGTCGATCACTTTCTTGGGATCATATTGCAGGGCCCCCCCAGTATGGTCAAGGCAACGAAAACGTGTCTTCAGCAGACCAAAGGCCCTCTCCACAACAGCCCGGGTCTTGCGATGCGCACGGTTATACGCTTCCTGAGAGGCATCCTGGGGCCGCAGCACAGGCGTCATGAGCCAGGGTAGAAGTGGGTACCCGGAATCACCTTAAACAGAGAATTAAATGTAATCAAAATTAAAAAGGCAACACAACCAACACCCAAAAATTCACAGATATCATAATGATGTAAGGTAAAGTGTTCCCCAAAAAAAACAGGGCACATTAGGGCCCCCAAAAATTGCACTAAGGTATAACCTAAATAAAAATGGAACTTCTATATACCAATTAATTAACAAACATCTGCACGGCCAAGGGTATTTGTATTTTACATATATTTGTAGTTTTCAGACATGTTACAATTAGGATGCTGCTGAGGGCCTATCCACATTTCTCTTGAAACTACAATGTATGCATTTTAAGTCCACTTTGACATTTAACGACCAATAGTACAAAAGGGAGCCAAATGTCAAAGATCCCTGGCCACATTTCACTGGAAACTACAATGTATGCAGTTTAAGTCCACTTTGACATTTAACGACCAATAGTACCAAAGGAGCCAAATGTCAAAGATCCCTAGCCACATTTCACTGGAAACTACAATGTATGCAGTTTAAGTCCACTTTGACATTTAACGACCAATAGTACAAAAGGGAGCCAAATGTCAAAGATCCCTAGCCACATTTCACTGGAAACTACAATGTATGCATTTTAAGTCCACTTTGACATTTAACGACCAATAGTACAAAAGGAGCCAAATGTCAAAGATCCCTAGCCACATTTCTCTGGAAACTACAATGTATGCAGTTTAAGTCCACTTTGACATTTAACGACCAATAGTACAAAAGGAGCCAAATGTCAAAGATCCCTAGCCACATTTCACTGGAAACTACAATGTATGCAGTTTAAGTCCACTTTGACATTTAACGACCAATAGTACAAAAGGGAGCCAAATGTCAAAGATCCCTAGCCACATTTCACTGGAAACTACAATGTATGCAGTTTAAGTCCACTTTGACATTTAACGACCAATAGTACAAAAGGAGCCAAATGTCAAAGATCCTTGGGTATAAACTCCAAACCAATATATTTAGGCACAAGGAACTTACAGACATCCTAACTAAAGGGAAAACATTCTGAAGGCCAAAGCGAGACAAGGATTTTTTGGGTAAGTTCCTAATATATGAGCCAAGAAAAAGGCAGTTGGACGCTTCTGTCAAGTTTTCCAAAACAAACAGATCAACAAATACAAGATTAATGCCACATTTAATAACACACAAATAGGACACACTTACCAAGCAGCCATGCCCCCGAAAATTCACCTGCCTCAAATCTCCGAAACAACCCAGATCGCCGGAGGATATAGGAGTCGTGGGACGATCCGGGGTAGCCGGCAAGGACACTCATAAACCGCATATCCGGACCAACCACGGCCTGGACATTAAGTGAGTGTCCCATTTTACGATTCCTTAAGGCAAAAACATACAAAAAGGGTAATTGATATTTGACCCAAAATAATAAATTAAACACAAAACATGTCTGCACTCTATTGGGAAATACTAATGAAAAGCCGAGATAAAGCAGCTACACAAATGAGGGATAAACAAATATGCTGCCGCAAAGGAAAACAGGTGACATGACACGTTGGGCAACATAATAACCAATCTCAATACCTATATATATACTCGTCGGCTGCCCTAGGTACGAGTGCCACATGTGTGCAGTCAATTGCACCAATAACGTTGGGCATGTCGGCCACATTATAAAACCCAAGCTTAATGGCGTTTCTGGCTGCCATATCATCAGGAAAATAAATATATTTTTGAGTTATGGCAGCCATGCCTTCCAAAAATTTAGATAGTGCGCGGCTCAGCGTAGGCTGTGACATCCCCACGGAGAGGGCACCCAGCCTCTGGAACGAGCCGTTCGCCAAAAATTGCAGGCAGCCAAGCATCTTGGTCATACCTGAAATTGCATGCCCCTTCCTTGTGGTGCGGGCTAACCATGGCCGCAGCTCACTATATAATTTATGGAGGGAAGCGCGATTAAGCCTGGTCAGCTCGAACAGCTCAACATCATTCATGCTATCGATGTTCATGCGACGACGCAGGGGCAATCTGCTCTCAGACATCTCGATCAACTCAATGCCAAAAAGCATAAGCCCTTGATGTGCCACAAACTCGCTCCGCTCCATCCTACTCCCGAGGCCAAATAGCTGCCGGCAAACATTTCGTAAAGCAGCTCTTTAATGGGCTTCAAAACAATTAGCAATCACCTCTCTGAATTGGGCGCAAGCCCATGTGAAGGACGTAAAAAATAGGATCGGACGCAAATAATACGATTTGGACGGGAAAAACACACGAACTAACGCAAATAATACGATTTGGACGGGAAAAACACACGAACTAACGCAAATTATACGATTCTCGTACGAAATGCGTATGTTCATATACGTCTATGCGCGAACGATCGTACGAATACGAAATGGCCAAAAAAACCAGAAAAAATGACAAACACCCACCCAAACTTACGATTCTCGATACGAAATCACTTAACTTTTGCTCTTTGAATCGAGGGGACAGTGTCGGCGCGCTAAAGCTGGGCGCTGTAGCATAGAGCGTCAGACGCTGTGTGATTAAAGCCTGTTTTTGAACACATATCCACCAGTAACAAAGCGAAAACACATGGAATGACATTGTTATAACACTGTGACATTAACATTTTAGTGCCAGACCTGTAATGACAATTCTGCATAAAAACATAAAAATCTAATAAGTTTCTAAAAATGTTTGTTTGCAGCCAGAAGACGTCACACAATGATTGAAGAAAAAGAGAGAGCGAAACTAAGCGAAAGGTAATACCTGGCTCTGGAAGCTAGAGCGCCGGCACTATACACTGACCTGCCTGTAATAATACATGTGACGCTACATGACGCTGTTAGAGGCGCTATACACTGACCTGTCTGTAATAATACATGTGATGCTACATGACGCTGTTAGAGGCGCTATACACTGACCTGCCTGTAATAATGCATGTGACGCTACATGACGCTGTTAGAGGCGCTATACACTGACCTGCCTGTAATAATACATGTGACACTACATGGCGCTGTTAGAGGTGCTATACACTGACCTGCCTGTAATAATACATGTGACGCTACATGGCGCTGTTAGAGGTGCTATACACTGACCTGCCTGTAATAATACATGTGACGCTTCATGACGCTGTTAGAGGCGCTATACACTGACCTGCCTGTAATAATACATGTGACACTACATGACGCTGTTAGAGGCGCTATACACTGAGCAGCCTGTAATAATACATGTGACACTACATGGCGCTGTTAGAGGCGCTATACACTGACCTGCCTGTAATAATACATGTGACGCTACATGACGCTGTTAGAGGCGCTATACACTGACCTGCCTGTAATAATACATGTGACACTACATGGCGCTGTTAGAGGCGCTATACACTGACCTGCCTGTAATAATACATGTGACGCTACATGGCGCTGTTAGAGGTGCTATACACTGAGCCGCCTGTAATAATACATATGACGCTACATGGCGCTGTTAGAGGCGCTATACACTGACCTGCCTGTAATAATACATGTGACGCTACATGGCGCTGTTAGAGGCGCTATACACTGACCTGCCTGTAATAATACATGTGACGCTACATGGCGCTGTTAGAGGCGCTATACACTGACCTGCCTGTAATAATACATGTAACGCTACATGACGCTGTTAGAGGCGCAATACACTGACCTGCCTGTAATAATACATGTGACGCTACATGGCGCTGTTAGAGGCGCAATACACTGACCTGCCTGTAATAATACATGTGACGCTACATGGTGCTGTTAGAGGCGCTATACACTGACCTGCCTGTAATAATACATGTGACACTACATGGCGCTGTTAGAGGTGCTATACACTGACCTGCCTGTAATAATACATGTGACGCTACATGGCGCTGTTAGAGGCGCTATACACTGACCTGCCTGTAATAATACATGTGACGCTACATGGCGCTGTTAGAGGCGCTATACACTGACCTGCCTGTAATAATACATGTGACACTACATGACGCTATTAGAGGCGCTATACACTGACCTGCCTGTAATAATACATGTGACACTACATGGCGCTGTTAGAGGCGCTATACACTGAGCTGCCTGTAATAATACATGTGGCGCTGTTAGAGGAGCTCACTAGAATCGCCTTCATAAATGTGGTTTTGCGTACAGCGCCCGGCGTTCACCAGACGCTGCCTGCCGCTACGAGGCGCTACCTGCCTCTATCCCTTCTTAAATAACCCCTTATTCAACATCCTGCTGCCAAAACAATGTCCAGCCTCCATATTTAAAGGGATATCACATTATCATAAAGCTCAGGATAGAAGTCGAGGTACTCACGAGTGGGCGCAAATCGGGGTGTGACAGTATGTAGCCGTTGTTGGTGTTCAGGAAGGCATAGCCGTGGACGCCAAGCTGGGAAAATGAGACAAACAGGGGGTTAGATGCATTTACTGCGAATATCACCTTTTAGTCTCCTTTCCCCGATGATTGATCGGGAAACTGATCTAACAGAAAAGACATGGGTGCCACAGGAATGGAAAAGCCCCACTGCATCGGATCAAATGTTTCCCATCATAAAGACGCGTCATATTGAATGTACACTGCGATACAGTACGTGATGCGCGCACCATTTATAATGTATAAAGATTCATTTTAACACAGGCTGCCAGAAAAATACTAATTAAAAGTGGAGCAAAACCCAGGATATTGACTATCCTGGGGTTTTGGTCCTTGCCCTCCAGGGCTCCCCGATCGGGGATGCCCCGCTGTGTGATACCCCCCAGATCGCCCAAAACTCGTCCAATCAGCGTGCTCAGATCTGCACAAGCCCCTTTCGTCTAAGGCGAGCGGATCTAAGCGCGCTGGTGGCCGCATCCCCCGCTACCCTCTAACAGGGAGCGTGCCCGCGCCTGCAATTCACAAATGCCTGGCGTGGGCACGCGTCCTGCTAGAGGGATAGCGGGGATGCAGTTGCTGTTCGTGCATGCGCCATTGGACCGGGAAAGAAGGTAAGTGTATGGGGCGACCTGGGGGGGGGGGGGGGTTCTTGTTTGAATACTCACCATGGTATGGTGATGTTCTTTCTATGTCTATATATTTGAGTCTCATATGATACTGAATGGTCCAACACTGACGTCAATGATTGATATTGTTTTAGCTTCATATGATATACTAGCACCTATATCAACCTTAAAGGGTACTGAGGAAGCCGCTCTAGGCGAAACTAGTCTACCCGGTTATACAAGGACTACATCAAATGTGTACTGACTCTTTGGCCCTTATTTAACAAGGGATAGCGCCAGGTAGCGACTGGTGAGCGAACGGTAATGACGGTCACCGTCACGAGAACGCCGGCTCCCCACCACAATCACACATTTATCAAGCCGATCCTGCTTAGCGACTGAGATAGCGCCAGATAGCGAATCATTCATCATTATTCCAGCCTCACCCCACAGCGCCAGCGAGCGAACTTGAACAGCGAAAGGTATGACCTCTCGCTACCTGGCGCTCTCCAATGCATTTCAATGGAACAATCTTTAAAAATTCATAATTAATTGTTATTCATTTTTTTTTTTTTTTTTTTTTTTTTAAATGTCAAAAATTCTGTGACCACTTCTGCAATGTTAGATATTTTTTTTAAGGTCAAAAAAAAAAAAAAAATGTTGTGCAGAATTGATATTACAGGTCTGATATTAATGTATTCATATTACAAAATGTTTTTAAAAAGTTTGTTTTTTTTGTTTCCAAAATTATGGTGGTTTGGGGGTTAAAAAACTACTTTTAACCCATCGCCGCCAGCGCTCTGGGGTTTAAACATGCATTTCACAGCGCGAGAAATTTTTGAGCGTGATTTGTTAATGAATATGCTGGGAGCCGTTCGCTATGGCCATTCGCTGTCATGCGCTCCCATACAGCGCGGAACCTGTCAAATAGCGACTCCTCACCCCGTATTCAACATTACTGCACACCGACTGAGTCGCTGTCAACAACCGAACAACGGCCAAGCACAGCGACTACTAGCGGGCGCTGTGAAAATACTGCTACAGTCGCTCATCTGTCGCTACCTGGCGCTATTAATGAATCGGCCTCCCCGTATATTTGTATATGGATGCTTGATATGTTAATGTATTGACATGATCATGTATATGAGTGCTTTTAAATTATGTTGACGTCCAGGAATAATAAAACGTTTTTTGTATGTTTTTGATATATTTGTACATATTTTGTTCGTTATACGGGCGTGGTGGTATCTTTGGTGAGCCCCTGTAATTCTTTTATGTAACGGGGGAGGAGGTGCAAAGACTCCCTTGTTTATATTGTTAGTTGGCACTAGTAGGGGGCCACTATACTAACCAGCCCATTCCACTTTTTTACTAATATTTTTCCAGTTTTCATCTATTTCAATAAGCCATATATTTTTCGGTGGGTCAGGCCAACAAGGATGGGACCCCGGTGGGGTAACTTCCCTACAAGGTACATCGGGGGGGTTTCTTACCCGATTCTGGATGTCTCGGGGGGAGGGAATCAATTAGCCTGGGAATCTTATAGATTCCTGGCCCGATCTCTGTGGGTTTTGGTCCACTTTAATAGGGAGTATAATGTAATGCAATGTAATTTATACTCCCTATTAATTTGTATTTTCCTAGAAGCATGTATTAAAATGAATCTTTTGACATTATAAATGGCGAGCGCATCTCGTCATCTCGTACTATTTAACAATAGACGGGGAGGCCGATTCATTAATAGCGCCAGGTAGCGACAGATGAGCGCCAGTAGCGTGATTTTCACAGCGCCAGCTAGTATTCGCTGTGCTTGGCCGGGGTTTGCTTGTTGACAGCGACTCAGTCGGTGTGCGGTAATGTTGAATACAGGGTTAGGTGTCGCTGTTTCACAGGTTCAGCGTTGTATGTGAGCGCCTGACAACGAATGGCCAGAGCGAACGGCTTGCTGCAGATTCATTAACAAATCACGCTCCGAATTTGCTGTCGCTGTCCATTCCTTGTTTAAACCCCAGTGCGCTGGCGGCGATGTGTGTTAACTGTTTTTTAACCCCTAAACAACCATATTTTTTGATTGTAACATTATACATGTTTATAGAATCATTTTGTAATATGAATACATTAATATCAGACCTGTTAGATCAATTCTGCACAAATTTTTTTTTAAATTTTTTTTTACTTAAAAATAAATCCTAACATTGCAGAAGTGGTCTCCGAATTTTTGACATAAAAAAAAAAAAAAAAAAAAAAAAAAAAATACCAATTAATTATGATTAATTATAGATTGCTCCATTGAAATGCATTGGACATCGCCAGGGAGCGACAGCTCATACCTGGCGCTGTGAAGGAATTTGCAGCGGCGCTGTTCGGTCGAGGTGGCTTCATGATGAATGCCGCGCTAGCCGTCGCTCTCGCCGGCGCTAGCCTCATTTTGCTTGATAAATGCGTCATTGTGACCGCCGCCGGGCGTCCTTGAGTCGGTAGTCGCCGTTAGCTGCCGGTACCTGGCACTCGTCAGACACTACCTGGAGCTAGCCCGTGATAAATAAGGCCCATAGTTTGGGAGATATAGTGGATTCTCTATTTTTGAGATTGCTGCACCTACCCTAAAGCGGACCAAAACCCACATTTTTCACTGGCATCCCCTGATTTGCTCTCCCTATGAAGAGAACCTTTTGGTAATTTCCACTGCTCCCGCTTCACTCTAATCCTAAGATACAGAGAACATACAGTATACACATAAGATACAGAGAACATACAGTATACACATAAGATACAGAGAACATACAGTATACACATAAGATATAGAGAACATACAGTATATACATAAGATACAGAGAACATACAGTATACACATAAGATACAGAGAACATACAGTATATACATAAGATACAGAGAACATACAGTATACACATAAGATACAGAGAACATACAGTATACACATAAGATACAGAGAACATACAGTATATACATAAGATACAGAGAACATACAGTATACACATAAGATACAGAGAACATACAGAATACACATAAGATAAAGAGAACATACAGTATATACACATAAGATACAGAGAACATACAGTATACACATAAGATAAAGAGAACATACAGTATACACATAAGATACAGAGAACATACAGTATACACATAAGATAAAGAGAACATACAGTATACACATAAGATAAAGAGAACATACAGTATACACATAAGATAAAGAGAACATACAGTATACACATAAGATAAAGAGAACATACAGTATACACATAAGATAAAGAGAACATACAGTATATACATAAGATACAGAGAACATACAGTATACACATAAGATACAGAGAACATACAGTATACACATAAGATACAGAGAACATACAGTATATACACATAAGATAAAGAGAACATACAGTATACACATAAGATAAAGAGAACATACAGTATACACATAAGATAAAGAGAACATACAGTATATACATAAGATACAGAGAACATACAGTATACACATAAGATACAGAGAACATACAGTATATACATAAGATAAAGAGAACATACAGTATACACATAAGATACAGAGAACATACAGTATACACATAAGATACAGAGAACATACAGTATACACATAAGATACAGAGAACATACAGTATACACATAAGATACAGAGAACATACAGTATATACACATAAGATACAGAGAACATACAGTATACACATAAGATAAAGAGAACATACAGTATATACATAAGATACAGAGAACATACAGTATATACATAAGATACAGAGAGCATACAGTATACACATAAGGGCAGACTAGATGGACCGTATGGTCTCCTTCTGCCGTCAACCTTCTATGTTTCTATGTTTCTATGTCTAATCCCAGATAATGTCGTCCGTTTTAGTTGTAAAGCTCCGCCTCCTCCATTCATTACCACTGTTGTGTATGGCAGTGATGTCATTGCCGCACCTATGCAATGTCTGATCACCTGACATCTCACACCGAGGGACAGCAAAAAAAAAAAAAATGTTCCAGGACCATTTGAAAATTGAAAAGATCCATCTCTAGTTCTACGGCCTAAGAAAGGAATATCGGCGGGGGCTTTGGCCAAATGCATTTCACAAGTTCAGTGGGTTTTGATCTGCTTTATCTGTGACTTCTTCTTTCTTTGAGGTCGATTCACTACTAGCGCCAGGTATCGGCAGATGAGCTCCTTAGAGCGACCGCTAGTAGACGCTGTAAGTGGTTTTTGGGCGCTGTAACAGAGTGCCTCAGTCGCTGTAGTAACCTGGCCCGCATTGATGAATATGATGTATGTTGGGCGCTCAAATAACAGAGTGCGTCCGTCACTCGGCGCTCCACACCATATTCAAGAAAACACTAGACACACACAGCATTGGCGCTCTAAAGCTGGGCGCTGTAGCATAGAGCGCCTGACGCTGTGTGATTAAAGTCTGTTTTTGAACACGTATCCACCAGTAACAAAGCGAAAACACATGGAATGACATTGTTATAACACTTTAGTGCCAGACCTGTAATGACAATTCTGCATAAAAATATAAAAAGTCTAAAAAAAAAAAATGTATAAAAGTGTTTGTTTGCAGCCAGGAGACGTCACACAATGATTGGAGCAAAAAAAAAAAAAAAAAATGTCAAACACGCTATTTATACACAACTAATGAAACCCCATTAAAATGTATGGGAGAGCGACACTGAGCGACAGGTGATACCTGAGCCTAGAGCACCGGCGCTATACACTGACCTGCCTGTAATAATACATGTGACGCTACATGGCGCTGTTAGAGGCGCTATACACTGACCTGCCTGTAATAATACATGTGACGCTACATTGCGCTGTTAGAGGTGCTATACACTGACCTGCCTGTAATAATACATGTGACGCTACATTGCGCTGTTAGAGGTGCTATACACTGACCTGCCTGTAATAATACATGTGACGCTACATGGCGCTGTTAGAGGCGCTATACACTGACCTGCCTGTAATAATACATGTGACACTACATGGCGCTGTTAGAGGTGCTATACACTGACCTGCCAGTAATAATACATGTGACGCTACATGGCGCTGTTAGAGGCGCTATACACTGACCTGCCTGTAATAATACATGTGACGCTACATGACGCTGTTAGAGGCGCTATACACTGAGCCGCCTGTAATAATACATGTGACGCTACATGACGCTGTTAGAGGCGCTATACACTGAGCCGCCTGTAATAATACATGTGACGCTACATGACGCTGTTAGAGGCGCTATACACTGAGCCGCCTGTAATAATACATGTGACGCTACATGGCGCTGTTAGAGGTGCTATACACTGACCTGCCTGTAATAATACATGTGACACTACATGGCGCTGTTAGAGGTGCTATACACTGACCTGCCTGTAATAATACATGTGACGCTACATGACGCTGTTAGAGGCGCTATACACTGACCTGCCTGTAATAATACATGTGACGCTACATGGCGCTGTTAGAGGCGCTATACACTGACCTGCCTGTAATAATACATGTGACGCTACATGCCGCTGTTAGAGGTGCTATACACTGACCTGCCTGTAATAACACATGTGACGCTACATGGCGCTGTTAGAGGCGCTATACACTGAGCCGCCTGTAATAATACATGTGACGCTACATGACGCTGTTAGAGGCGCTATACACTGAGCCGCCTGTAATAATACATGTGACGCTACATGACGCTGTTAGAGGCGCTATACACTGAGCCGCCTGTAATAATACATGTGACGCTACATGACGCTGTTAGAGGCGCTATACACTGAGCCGCCTGTAATAATACATGTGACGCTACATGACGCTGTTAGAGGCGCTATACACTGAGCCGCCTGTAATAATACATGTGACGCTACATGACGCTGTTAGAGGCGCTATACACTGAGCCGCCTGTAATAATACATGTGACGCTACATGACGCTGTTAGAGGCGCTATACACTGAGCCGCCTGTAATAATACATGTGACGCTACATGGCGCTGTTAGAGGTGCTATACACTGACCTGCCTGTAATAATACATGTGACACTACATGGCGCTGTTAGAGGTGCTATACACTGACCTGCCTGTAATAATACATGTGACGCTACATGACGCTGTTAGAGGCGCTATACACTGACCTGCCTGTAATAATACATGTGACGCTACATGGCGCTGTTAGAGGCGCTATACACTGACCTGCCTGTAATAATACATGTGACGCTACATGACGCTGTTAGAGGTGCTATACACTGACCTGCCTGTAATAATACATGTGACGCTACATGGCGCTGTTAGAGGCGCTATACACTGAGCCGCCTGTAATAATACATGTGATGCTACATGACGCTGTTAGAGGCGCTATACACTGAGCCGCCTGTAATAATACATGTGACGCTACATGACGCTGTTAGAGGCGCTATACACTGAGCCGCCTGTAATAATACATGTGACGCTACATGACGCTGTTAGAGGCGCTATACACTGAGCCGCCTGTAATAATACATGTGACGCTACATGACGCTGTTAGAGGCGCTATACACTGAGCCGCCTGTAATAATACATGTGACGCTACATGACGCTGTTAGAGGCGCTATACACTGAGCCGCCTGTAATAATACATGTGACGCTACATGGCGCTGTTAGGGGCGCTATACACTGACCTGCCTGTAATAATAAATGTGACGCTACATGGCGCTGTTAGAGGAGCTCACCAGATTCACCAGACGCTGCCTGCCGCTACAAGGCGCTACCTGAACTGTGCTGAACTAATATTTCTTGTATTTTCTATGTCATATAGAATGTCACCACCAGGGGGTGCTGCAGACACAGGAAACAATATTGCTGGAGCGATATAAAAGTCTCACCTTGTACCTAGGAGCCAGTTTCAAAAGTTCCCGCAAGGGCACGTCCGAGCCCACAACCCCCAGCAGGATGCCCTCGGATCTCTAGGAAAGACGGGAGACAGGCTATTTAACATTTTTTTTTTAATTCTAATTACTCCATATAATCATAGATTACATGGTGTACAGGGTGAGGGAAACATACAAGATAGGCTCTTATTTAGGGTGACGGTCCGGATTAATGGTAGCAATCTGTATGTACGGGGGGGGGGGACATACAAGATAGGCTCTTATTTAGGGTGAAGGTCCAGATTAATGGTAGCAATCTGTATGTACGGGGGGGGGGGGGACATACAAGATAGGCTCTTATTTAGGGTGAAGGTCCAGATTAATGGTAGCAATCTGTATGTACGGGGGGGGGGGGGAACATACAAGATAGGCTCATATTCAGGGTGAGGGTCCGGATTAATGTGAGCAATCTGTATGTACAGGGGGAAACATACAAGATAGGCTCTTATTCAGGGTGAAGGTCCGGATTAATGTGGGCAATCTGTATGTACAGGGGGGGCATACAAGATAGGCTCTTATTCAGGGTGAGGGTCCAGATTAATGTGGGTAATCTGTATGTACAGGGGGGGAACATACAAGATACGCTCTTATTTAGGGTGAAGGTCCAGATTAATGGTAGCAATCTGTATGTACAGGGTGTGGGAAACATACAAGATAGACTCTTATTCAGGGTGAAGGTCCGGATTAATGTGGGCAATCTGTATGTACAGGGGGGGAACATACAAGATAGGCTCTTTTTCAGTGTGAGGGTCTGATAATTCTAATTACTCCATATAATCATAGATTATATACACAGCAGAGCTGTCCCATATTGGGATGGCCCAGGTAAATGGACCTACCACCAGCTCCATTTATTTGCTGGTGTGTCGGCACAGGCCACTATTATTCAATTCGTATTCACAAACCCGCCCCCTAATAGCATGGAACCCGCCCCCAATGGCATGGTACCCGCCCCCACTCTCCCGGGTATGTGAAAAAGCACTTACCGTCTCGTTCTTCTTGCTAAACACCGGCATGGCCACCGTAGTCATGAGCAGCAGACTCTGAGCCTGAGAGGCGAAGAGCTGGGGGGTCAAAAGAAGAAACAGCCAATCACACAAAAGCAAATAAAGACACGCCCCTTTGCATCACCGATTTGTGCAGAAGCTGCGAAGCCGCGTGAAAATATTAGCATATTCATATAGCGCCAACAAAAGCCGCAGCGCTTTACAGTGCACCCAGAAGAATTTAGCATCGGCACCTGTGAGAAGAAGAGCTGACAATCTAATGTCCCCAGCACATGCATCGCATTACATCCCAGATGACTTACCTGCATACCTCCCAAGTGGCCCTGATTTAGAGGGACTGTCCCTCTTTTTAGTTCATGTCCCCCTGTCACTCGTTCCCATTTGTCCCTCTTTGAAGTGTAACATGCAGATCTGCAGCAATAAATGATTCATTTGCCTATTCAAAGTGTTTATATTGTTTTACCTGTTACAATGTATCTCCTATCTATCCCTCAATGCGGGGGCGTGGCTTCATCCCTCAATGAGGGGGCGTGGCTTTATTTACATACTGTCCCTCTTTGAGGTGTAACATGCAGATCTGCAGCAATAAATGATTCATTTGCCTATTCAAAGTGTTTCTATTGTTGTAACTGTTACAATGTATCTCTTATCCATCCCTCAGAGGGGGCGTGGCTTCATCCATTCCTCAATGAGGGGGCGTGGCTTTATTTACATACTGTCCCTCTTTGAGGTGTAACATGCAGATCTGCAGCAATAAATGATTCATTTGCCTATTCAAAGTGTTTCTATTGTTGTAACTGTTACATCCTATCTCCTATCCATCAATCAATGAGGGGGCGTGGCTTCATCATCCCTCAATGAGGGGGCGTGGCTTTATTTACATACTGTCCCTCTTTGAGGTGTAACATGCAGATCTGCAGCAATAAATGATTCATTTGCCTATTCAAAGTGTTGCTATTGTTGTAACTGTTACAATGTATCTCTTATCCATCCCTCAGAGGGGGCGTGGCTTCATCCATTCCTCAATGAGGGGGTGTGGCTTCATCCACCGATCAATAAGGGGTCGTGGCTTTATTTACAAATTGTCCCTCTTCCCCACCATGAAAAGTTGGGAGGTATGCTCACCTGTATGTTTTTAGACATGGGAAGACCATACAGACTCCATTCACAGAGCTTCCGTGGACCCGGCTGCTTCAAAGGACTTACCTACCTTATATGGAGCATTCAGAAAGGAATTATACATACGTCTGGGGGGAAGGTATAACCCCCATCTCTAGCATTGTTCATGTAGGCGACCACGCTATTATAAACGCTATTACAATGTGATTGATTAAAATTTATTGAATTCACAAAAATGTTTTTTTTTTGTTTTTTTTAAATCTATAAAAAAAAGTAATCACATGCATACTTCGAAATCTATACAATACATGGTTCAATTCCATACAGTCTCCTGTTATTCATTCAAAAGTGTTGGGTATACTGGTTTCGCCTTTCGTGGCTTCCTCAGCGCCCCTGTCACTGTGTTTCATGTCTTTCAAACATTATCTATCAAAATAGGATGTTCCAAGGAAAATATTTTTTAAATCCATTATAGAGTTCTTAGAGGCCGATTCATTAATAGCGGCAGGTAGCGACAGATGAGCGACTGTAGCGGTATTTTCACAGCGCCCGCTAGTATTCGCTGTGCTTGGCCGTTGTTCGGCTGTTGACAGCGACTCAGTCGGTGTGCGGTAATGTTGAATACGGGGTTAGGAGTCGCTATTTGACAGGTTCCGCGCTGTATGGGAGCGCATGACAGCGAATGGCCATAGCGAACGGCTCCCAGCTTGTTTAAACCCCAGAGCGTTGGCGTCGATGGGTTAAAAGTAGTTTTTAACCCCCAAACAACCATATTTTTTTGAAAAAAAAAATACAAGTTTTTCAAAACATTTTGTAATATGAATACATTAATATCAGACCTGTAATATCAATTCTGCACAAATTTTTTTTTTTTTTTTTTTACCTTAAAAAAAATATCTAACATTGCAGAAGTGGTCACAGAATTTTTGACATTAATAAAAAAAAAAAAAAAAAAAAAACATTAATAACAATTAATTATGAATATTTAAAGATTGCTCCATTGAAATGCATTGGAGAGCGCCAGGTAGCGAGAGGTCATACCTGTCGCTGTTCAAGGTCGCTCGCTGGCGCTGTGGGGTGAGGCTGGAATAATGATGAATGATTCGCTATCTGGCGCTCTGTCAGTCGCTAAGCAGGATCGGCTTGATACATGTGTGATTGCGGAGGGGAGCCGGCGTTCTCGTGGCGGTGACCGTCATTACCGTTCGCTCACCATTCGCTACCTGGCGCTATCCCTTGTTAAATAAGGGCCTTAGTATATTCCCTCTTAAACCGGACCTTCACCATGATTTAATGAAAAGCCCAAACTCTTAAAAAACGATTCCCCAGCATCTAAAATTAATATATTTTACATTTTTAGTCACTAACTTATTATTCTTTCCCCCACTGGGCTGCAACTCTGTTCAGGAATTTAGGATACGGGCGCCGCCATCTTGACTCAGAAGCATCACACTTACTTAGGAGAGGAGAGTGGGATAAGGTACAGGGGGGCAGGTTATAGCTGTGCTTTGCTCAGACAGAGCAGAGCTGGGGTCAGGGAAAGGTCAGCAGTCCCAGAATGCAGAGCAGCACAGTCATTTCCTGTTTGCAGGCACTTCCTGTTTGCAGGCTGCCTGATAAAATGGCGGCTTCCATAAGCCGCCATCTTGGATGTTTAAAGGCTCATAACATGCAGTAGATGCAGGTAGGATGATTTTTAATGTGAGCAATCTGTATGTACAGGGTGTGGGAAACATATAAGATAGACTCTTATTCAGAGTGAAGGTCCGGATTAATGTGAGCGTTTTGCTGGACCTTTTTCCCCTAAGTGGGAAGCTTTTGTGGTGGAGAAAAACAGATAGCTTTCTTTCGGGTTGAAGGTCCAGTTTAAAATACGCACAGTGTTTATTATGAGTTTGGGTGTGCATTGAGCACTTTGTTGAATATTACAACTGAATTACTGTAGATACGAAAAAATGCATCAGAAGATCCGCTCATCACAAATGTTTAATTATTATGGACCGTATTTTATTCACTACACAACCTCTGGGCAATTTGAGCAATTTGAGCTCTGAATTAAAATTTCTCAGATTAAAATTAATTCCACAACTGAATCTATTCCGTATTGAATCTCTAAAGTTTCGCTAGTCACTAGTGTGCAATTATTACGCGACTGGTCAATCGTTAGCCTTTTCCTCCATGTGATCACTGTGTATATATGTGTTACTTTATATAGCCCTCATGTTTCCTTAGTTTGATCAATAGACAAGCGGGTGCTGCCGGGTGCTCATTACACCTCGCCCTTATAAACACAACCATAAAGCCATTTAGCGGTGGGTTGCCGGGCACAGGCACAGCAGAGTTTTAGGCTCCCGGCAACTATCACCCCCCACCACCACCACCCCCCCGCTGGAGGCAACTTTGCACCAACATTGTCCACACCGAGCCTGCGTGCTCCCTTCAAAGTGACAACTGAATTATACACATCAAGAACGGTAACACCCGCCAATGACACGGCACCATAGTGACAAATAAATGAAAAAACACACTAGAACCACTTTATGGGTTTTCGCGCAATGACTTCACGCCGGAACCATAAGAGAAGGACAACATAATAAAAGTAATGCCGCCTTCGGGGTAATGAGAAGGATTAGAAGACCAAGAACGAGTAGTTGTATGTTCAGAAGAATTCCAAGCAGTGTCAACCTGGAGTGTCCGGGGCCCCACCAGTGGAACTAACTTTGGGCGCCCACCCTTAGCTATGCTAAAAGGACATTTATACTTTTCATTATATAACACACACTCCTACACCATATGCACAATTATTAGGCAAATTGTATTTTTCAGGATTACCGTATATACTCGAGTATAAGCCGAGTTTTTCAACCCACTTTTTGGGCTGAAAAAAGCCGCCTCGGCTTATACTCGAGTCGGTGGCCGCTCTCACACACACACTGACACTTACTGGCTGTTGCGCGCAGGTTGGTGGGAGGCGTCCATTGTTTCTATTGGACGCCGACCACATGGGGCACGCCCACCAACCGGCGCGCAACAACCAGGAAGTTCCTGCGCGCGTTTGTGAGAGCGGCGGCGGAGGCAGTGGCAGCGGGAACGGAGGTGGCCAGCGCACGTTTGTGAGAGCGGCGGCGGAGGCAGTGGCGGCGGCGGAGGCAGTGGCGGCGGCGGAGGCAGTCGCGACAGCAGAGGGAACGGAGGTGGCCAGCGCGCAACAACAGGTAAGTGTGGGGGGGACCACTGGGTTTTTTTTTTATTTTTAATTGTTGTTAACTGTTAATGATGCCAAGTGAGCAAACATATGATATCCAGGGCCAACCTGAGGAGAAGAAAAGATGGGAAAAAGAGTAATACTTCCAGAAGTTGGAACAAGAGATGGACAGAATGTGGAAAAGAGAATTTAAAAAGTAGTAAAGTAGTAAAGAGTGAATTTAGAAAAGGGAGAGAGTGGTAATGAGGAAACATGAAGGAAGAGAAGGTGATAGAAACCTATGTGTGACGGCTTGGCCCCTAGTTTGAATTGGGCCCCAGCGCAAACCAGCCTGGGGGGGGGGGGGGGGCACTCTCATTTATAAGCAACACCAGCAGTAATAGTGTGGCAACCTGCATGTCTCAGGTCAGAGTGGCCATTATTAGGGCCACCTAGCCGGGCCCCCTTTTCATCCCTTGGACCCCTATACCTGAGTCCCTAATGTCTGCTGTCATCACATCCACAGCCTGCATTTCCCACCCTCGGCTTATACTCGAGTCAATAACTTTTTCCAGTTTTTTGTGGTAAAATTAGGTGCCTCGGCTTATATTCGGGTCGACCTATACTCGAGTATATACGGTAATTTATTACTGGGCAGCGGTCAATCCAAAATGTCAGCCCTGAATACTTAAATAGAGTTGGAGCCCAGCGGGGGAAAGAATATATAAGCGACTTAAAATATATAAATTTTAGATGTTGGGGAATAGTTTCGTTTTTTTGGGCTTTTCATTAATGATGCTGAAGGTCTGGTTTAAATAAATACACACATATATATTGATAACAGACAGTAAAACACAGAGCATATATTCAATAGCCTTAATTAAAAGACATATAAAATTGGTTAAAAGAAGGTAATTCAGATATAGAAGTCCCTCTTGATTAACCAAGAAGATATATTCTTGTGAGTCCACAGAGGTCCTCAAATGGTTAATTTTTCACAAACTTCTTTCAGCGTTGTTTAATTAGTTATCCCACGGTGCATGCACTCAAAGGGAGCTTTGTTCCAGGAAAAACCTTCACCTTGTGCCCACCACCACCTGTATAGAATACTTACCAGATGGTAGTATGAGTGAAGCACCTCACAGGAAACCTTTGCTCAATCCCTTGATCCTTTAATAACAGGGTTGGATATCCTTGCCATTCAGGATGTTTCAGAATAATTGTTTTGGTATGTTCTCAGAGGGTATTTCATGAAATAGAATCGATAAAAATATCTAGCATAATACCATTTTAATAACGTTCCTCATAGTAAAAGTTTAAAAATGTGCACTCGCATTTAAAAACATTAATAACAGCGATTAGTTGTAGCAGACAAGACTCTCACCACACCTCGGCCGCTGGTGTCCTTAAATAGAGGGGTGTGTTGCTTGCTGCTAGAAGAACGATGCTGCAAGCAACACACCCCTCTATTTAAGGAAACCAAAAGAACGATGCTGCGCTATCTGCCCTGCCGCCGCTAACGCGTTTCGTTGCGATCCCGCAACTTTTTCAAGACTGGCGGCGCGGCGGTGTGCGCTGCCTTTTATAATGTTTGGTTGAGGCGGGGCTGTGGAGGTCAGCTGAGCTCCCTTTGAGTGCATGCACCGTGGGATAACTAATTAAACAACGCTGAATGAAGTTTGTGAAAAATTAACCATTTGAGGACCTCTGTGGACTCAATTATATCTTCTTGGTAAATCAAGAGGGACTTCTATATCTGAATTACCTTCATTTAACCAATTTTATATGTCTTTTAATTAAGGCTATTGAATATCTGCTCTGTGTTTTACTGTCTGTTATTGCTATTTGGACTTACTGGGATATTTAGGTTCTTTGCACGTTGAGCAGTCATAATTATTATCTTGCCTAACATTACTAAGGTAACAGCGCGGGTTTCTTTACGTTTTCTACACATATATATTGCACTTGTGTGTTCAGCAGTGGAGTTCGCCAAACTTTAGTAACTATTATCAAAGAAAGACGTGGGTCTGCACTCCCATAAAACATCCCTTTATTGGAAAAAGATTAAAAGCAACATACCAAAGGGACAACAATAAAATGATTGTATCCCGGTTGTGCCTTTGGTATGCTGCTTTTAATCTTTTTACAATAAATGGATGCTTTATGGGAGTGCAGACCGATATCTTTCTTTAATATCATACATTCCTACTTTTCAGGGTAGGAAAGAGGGACAATGTGCAAATTAAGCCACACCTGCTCACTGAGGGATGGATGAAGCCACGCCCACTCATTGAGGGATGGATGAAGCCACGCCCCCTCATTGAGGGATGGATAGAAGATAGGGTGTAACAGTAACACCAATAGAAACACTTTGCCAATGAATCATGTATTGCTGCAGATCTGCATGTTACACCTCAAAGAGGACAAATGAGAACAACGAGGGACAGGGGGACATGGACCCAAAAGAGGGACAGTCCCTCCAAATCAGGGACACATGGGATATATGTAATATGTGCATGGTGGTGGATGAGCCAGGTCGGGCACCCGCCTGGAGACCACATATAACAGCTTGAGAGCGAGTTCCTTTATATTTAAACTTTAGTAAACAGCGTCCACCTGTGTCTACGGAGATGGCATGGGATAAAATACTTTTAATGGCCTAACAAAAATTATAAATTATAATATAATACCTATAATAAATAATATATAAATAAAATAAATAATAATATAATAATAATATATAAATAATATATAATACTTGTATATTGGTAAATAATAAAACAAATATACAGGTAATATTTTTAACACGTATGAACATAGGAAATAAATCATCATGCAGGTGGCCATGGACGGCGGCATGCAGCCAAAGGTTTGAACACGAGCGCACATTCCTACCACACCACGGCACACGGTGACAACACCAACAACTGGGAGACAACAGCACCACAACAGCGACAACCACAGGTTACCTCCTCAGACTGGGGCAGCTGTTTGGACGCCATGATAGACGATGATGATGGAGCGAAGGATCGAGACCGGGAGAGGACCAGGGGAGTGAAAAATGGGATGAGATACGATGAGATATGAGACATGCGATGACGGGAAACACAATGCTGCTGTGATGTCAGGAACCTTTATTATGCAACACAACCGGTGGCCCAAGATACAAGGTGGACCTCTGTGTGCAACGTGGCGTCTGAAGGGTGAATGGCAATGGTTCAGGGTGTCGGAGGGACCCCATAACCCTTATCAAAGGCAGATATATAGTAGGTGGGTGGACATCATGGTGGAAAGACTTTGGGGACATTTCCAACCTCAATATATATATATATATTTTTTTTAAGTGTTGAGCTGATTTCTTTTTTATTTTCCTGTGTTAGAAAATGTGTGTTTTTTGAAAGCAGTTTTCTCTACCTAGAATTTGTTGCTATAGGCGTCTGTGCACCAAATCTGTACACCAACAGGAGAGAAGCGATTCCTGGACACGCATAACGCTGCTGCTCACACCTAGACATACCCAGCAACAGTGTTCTGTGTGTACAGGGTTCTCTCTTCTTGATGTACAGCTGGCAATAGCAACAGGTTGCAGATAGTGAAAACTGCTTCCATAAAACACACACGTCCTAACATTCAAAGAAATTAATAAAATGTTAAATCAGCTGCGCACCTTGAAGGCATCCTTTTGGCACAAAAATATATACACTTCAAAAATTCCATCGATAGTGGACTTTCCCTTTAAATTAAAATAAGAGGGCAGGTGTTGAATAGATACCAACGACACAACTAACTCTGGCCAGAATAAGAATTTATACATCACATGCAAACACAGGATATCCATGTGGCATGGAGGCTCCATACATTGGATAGTGGTAGGGTGGTTTCGGGTGGTATCGAGTTCACAACCAGGAGCCATCCTTCCCAGGCAGCCACTGCACCATTTGAGTTCCTACATGAGGCCATTTAGGGAGCACCCGGGGGTTTGGATGGGAAAGAGAAGAAGCCTGAAAATGCAGCAGTTGGAGTTCATGGCCTAGAAGCCATGTCTGGAAATGGGGTAAAGGAGAAGGGATCATGTCCAAGGTGGGGTAGAGGGAAAAGGTAACATGCTGGAGGGTATAGGTGAGAGAAACATATTAGGAAAGGAGGGGATAGGTAAGGGGGGACTATGTCAGGGGGAGGGGACCACTTCGGCAGGGTGACCAATGTCTGGGGGGCGGGTAGGAGTGTAGAGGAACTATGTAGGGAAAGGGGCCCATATCTGGGAGAGGTGCTGAATAGGGGGGGGGGGGGAGGAAGAGATCGTATTTGTGATGCATATGGGATGAGACCAAGTTGGGGCTAGGAGGAAAGGGACCATGTCTGGGAGAGTTGTTGAATGGGGGGAGGGAGGGGAATAGACCATGTTTGGGGAGGGGGTAGAGTGACATGTGTGGGGAGGGGACAATGTCGAGGGAAAGGAGGTGACTAATGTCTAGGGGGGGGTAGAGGGACCATACATGATGGGACCAAGTTAGGGTTAGGGGGATGGGGGCCATGTCTGGGAGAGTTTTTGAATGGTGGGAGAGGAATAGACCATGTTTGTGGACTAATGTCTATGGGGGGAGGCCATTTGGGGGGTAGACAGATCATAGAGAATCAGATCATGTTGGGGGAGTGGAATCATGTCGAGGGAAGAGGGGAGCAAGTTGGTGGAAAGGGATCATGTCTGTGGGAAAAGACCAACATCTAGGGGGGGGAGGGAAGGAAAGTTGGGATAATTTGGGCAGGGCGGCTCTAAAAAATGTGATACATTACTGTAAATACATAGTTAGCCCTCGATACATTGTGTAGCCCATTTTGCTTCAGTTACCATAAATGTCCCCAGCTTTGGCCAGATCACTCACCGCGCTGTCCATGTACGCCTCCGTCCAAATAATATCATGGTCGTGGTTAATCACCATGGGCCTGCTCAGCACATGCAGATACTCCATCACATTTTCTTGGACGTCGGCAAGGGTGGAGATTTGCGTGTAGTATCCTGTGGATCGTATCACAGCTTAGATCACAGCAAAGAAATAAATCCACAGCAAGCCCAGGTGAGAAACGAGGACATAGAACCCAACCCAATGCATCAACAGGTGCCAACAGGGATATAAGCGATGGAAAACCACAGTGTTGCACGTCGTTATGGTGAAGGGTTTACATTTCTTTAGTGTTTCTGTTAAAGGGGAAATTAAGTGTACTAATTTTAGGTATATTTATTATACTTTATATGATTATAGATATCCCCAAATGATGCATCTGAATTCTTAAGTAACACTCAAATAGGGTGTGAGCCTGAAATCCTGCCATGTCTCTAGTAAACAGACCATGACAATAGACTATATTCACACCTAGCTGCCAAAAAACTACCTCAATAACAGAGGTGTTTTCTGGGCTGCAGCTCATTTCCTATTGAAAAGGATTCCATAAATTCCTAATTAGGTTGGCCCCCGATTCAGACACTCAAATACACATTAGGCACGGGATGTTATTTTTGGAGAGCTGTGTAACTCCTGTAATATGACAGTTATGACTATATAAACGAGAGAGTCTTATTCGGGATTATAAGACCTTTCATTTGATATTAAACATGGCATTCATATATTGGCCAAAGACTGATAATCCACATAGTATCAGACTCTGTATGATATGTAGTTAATGTTTAGGTTCATTTAACTAAGAAATTAATGGGGATCATTCATTTCTTGGTTACAATATGACAACATGCATATTGTGGGAGTTATATCACTTTATAGAATATGTATCTAATCTCACTGAGGCAGGTTGTAGGCAGTACAATGCAGACACAGTCAGAAGGCTGGGAATGCTGGCCACACCCCCTAGTGTTGGTAGATTAGCAGGCTGCTTGGAGGGCTATTCAGTCTTTCCCCTTTTCACTAAAGGGTCGACAATGGGCACCCTTCAAACACTTACACACAAATAAAGGTAATGTTTATGCAAGCCAATCAGGTTGGAGAATACCATTAGGCTTTGTCTAACTTCGCAGTTCGACATATGCACTCTTACTTTAAGCCATTTCTCAGTCCATTTTACTCTACCACTATTGCACGTACATACAACCTACCTTTATTGCTGCATGCAATCCACTTTACATTTTCAGCAAAGGTCACCTCTCTACCAATTAGATACGTGAACATCCGGACCTGGAACAAAGTCAAAAATATAGAAGAAGCTATTATGTCAAATAGCCATACAACCTATAAAGGTTAGGCATGAAGTGATCAGTGTAATCACTAGACCACTGGACTGACCAGTTGAGGGGCACAGGACACTTCTGCTAGGTACTTTAGATACTTTATTCCGCCAAGTACAGAATACATATAAATAATGATCTTTGGCAAGAAGATACACCAAGAGAGCTATTAACAATTACATGCAATTACATATGTACTAACAGTTAATTTTGGTATAGTGCAATTAGAGTAGATAAGCAGCACGTACAGGTGAGTATCTCACTAATGCAGAGCTCACTGGTACCATGAGGAGGTGAGTTAGGTTAGTTTATTAGACCAGGACCCTTCCTGGCATGGAACATCAGAGACTATGCAAAATACGGAATGTCTAAAAGGATCCTGAAGACCTTCTACATCGGTGCAGTAGGCTCACTCCTAACCTCCTCCTTCACTGCCTGGTACTGTGGGATCACAGCCAAAGACAAGAGCAGGCTGAAGAGGATCACCAGGACTGCTGAACGGATCATAGGATGTCCCCTACCTGACCTAGAGGAACAATTCAGGGGAAGGATCCGTTCAAAAGTAAAAAGAATAGTTGAGGACCCCACTCACCCAGGCCACCCCTTCTTCAAACTCCTACCCTCTGGACGGAGATACCGGGCTATCTCGTCCAGGACCTCTCGGTACAAAAACAGTTTTGTCCCTCTAGCAGTTAAAGCGCTTAATAATCAATTCTAAGAATCCTGCAAGAACTTTCGGTCCCCGACGTATCACCAGTTAGTAGAATGTCGTATGTAACTAAGGCCCAAGTGTATAATATGTATGACTAGTAAATGTTTAAGCTCCAATGGTGTGTGTAATATGCATGACTAGCAATTGTTAAGCTCTATGGGTGAACCTCCCTTCCAAAAAGTATTCCTTGTATGTATTCTGTACCTACTTGGCGACCAATAAAGTATTTGTGAACTGCAAGGGCAAGTTTAGATTTGCTTTAACAATATAATTGCCAGGTGAAAGCAGTTAAGAATGATGTCAGTGGTTATAACGACCCATTGTCATACTTGCACATTACCTACCCTTTTTTCTGGCCAGTTGTATTTCTCAAACACCGGCTCATAGTCCTCCACTGCACCGTCTGTTATAAGCATGATGGCCTGGTTACACAGCCCTCCCTGGCCGGCCTCTTGGAACTAAAAACATATTGGTGTGAGGTTAGTCAAGAGTTACATCACCACGTGACCATTATAACTCTATGATAATAACGCGGGTACGCCCAGTTAGAAGCAAGCTGCCACAGGGATGACTGCCGGTCTCCTTCCATTCATGTTCTATACTGCATATTAAAGAGGGACAACACACCCGATTTTCACTTTTCAGGGTGTTGTTCCTCTCAGTGACATCCCGAATTGGGATGCCCAGCAGTGTGTATGCCTCTAGGTCACTTACCTTCCTGTTGCTACCATGAGGCAGACTCGGGCGAGAACGAGCAAGCTGATTGGCTGAGCGCCTCCTTCAACCAATCAGCTCCCTCGCTTTCACTCTACTCCCTTCGGCTCCGCTGACGGCTAAGCCACCTACCTAAGCCAAGTGGTGCAGAAGGGAGTTGAGTGCGCCGTCGTCTGTATTCCCCACTCACCTCCTAGCCGTCGCGTGCTAGCGCCGCTCATTCAGACAGGCCGGGCACGGGTGTGCACACCACTAGAGGTGAGTCGGGATGCGGCCGTGGCGAGGGCTCCAGGACAAGGTGAGTGTAACGGGACATCTGGGGGGGGGGGGGGATTTACACAGTGGGGCATCCTGAATTGGAAGGAATGGAACTTGGATGTCTAAAAGACTCCAGGGCCTCCAATGTTCATCTTTATTACACAAGGCAAAGAATGCGGATTAGAGATGTGCCGCAAAGCATACCTGGTCTTTTGAGGAGGCGTTTCTCTTTTGAGGCTTTTTCTTAAAGCTGAACAAAACCTGAGATTTTGACTATCACAGGTTTTATTCCCACCACCACCCCAGATCGTCCAGTTAAACTGGACCAAAACCCAGGATTTTAGCTATCCTCTGTTTTGGTCATGCCCCTCAGTGTGAAACCCCCCAGGTCGCCTGAACAAACTCACCTCTTCCCGGTCCTATGAAGCATGCACAGCTGCTCGTCCAATCAGCACGCTCGGATCTGCTCCTGCCTCTAACAGGGAGCGTGTCTGAGACGGCCATTCATAAATGCTGGCACACACCCTGCTAAAGGGATAGCGGGGATGCGGTCGCTGCTTGCACATGCGCCATTGGACTGGGCGAAGGCGAGTTTTTGGGCGACCTGGGGGTTTTTTACATGGATCGTATTGATGTAATGTTCGGTAACGGGCTCCGTTTATGGCAATCTGAAGCTGAAACATTCGCATACCCAGCAGCCCGCACGCTCCTGCCTGTACCTATCTGAATGGTTGGAGATGGGAGTGCGCACACAGCCCAAAGATGAAGGGGATGTGGCAGCCCAATGTTTACATTGGCCAGGAAGCTTGTGAGTATACCACTGCCCCTGAGTGGGGGGGTCACAGCAGGGCATCCCCATTGGGGGGGACCAGCAGTTGCTTTGATTTTTGTTCTGCTTTAAAAAAGGAACACTAAGGTGTTGTTCTTCTTAAGCAGGGCATCCCAATTTTGGATGCCCCACAGCGTGTACAGATCACCAGCAAAATCCCAGTTAGACTTACCTTAGTTCCCCCGTTAGACCTAGATCCTCTCCGTGGGTCATCATGAAGGATGTAGGGAGAAAACTCACCTTTCCAGTGTTCCCAGGGGCTCAGCCTTTCAGCATGCTCATGTGTTGTTGGGACACAACTAGGTAAGTTAGTGTAGTGATTCCATGGGGTTTCACACAGCTGGAGCAGACTCCAGGGCCAGTCATGAGGGTCTGATGTTCCTCTTTATTATCTGCCCAGCAGGGGGCATACTAGATCAATGTAAGGTTTTTAAAAAAACGGCGTCCCACTAACCCAAATGCAATCAACACACAAAAAAAAGAAATGGACAATCGGTTTAGTGTGGGACCGTGCACAAAAGACATATATGCTGGTATATATGGCAAGACACTACTTTATTAAATTAAACACATACCCTAGGCATACAGAAAATGTGCAGACTCCCAAAAATACAATATAAAAAGCACAACGTTGTGACCAAACAATTAAAAAAAAAATGGGGGCCCCCCCATTGACACCCATGGGTTTTTTTTGTGTGTTGGCATCCTAAATCAGCATGCTGGAGACCTCAGCTTGAGGTCTGCTTTAACACCGATCCTGTATTGTGCATCAGGCAAACGCTGTACAACACAAGGAGAGGGGGCGAGGTGGAGCAGGCCACTAAAAATAGGTTATTGGTGCATTAAATCATGGTCCTGGCACAAACACAGTACACAACTTTCAAACTAAAATGGGAACTGGACCTCTCTCAGGATCTTAAAGGCCTCGATCAGAGCTTTGTTGACAGTGCCGACGCCTTTCGCCTGCAGCTCATCCACCAACTGTTTGAAATGCTGGAAAGAGAAATGACAAAGAGCACATTAGACTTGTCTTCATGAATAAACACGTCTGATGCACATGTATTAAACACATACACACACACACGTGATTGGCTGAGAATAGCCAAATTTGGAAGATCAGACACAGGGATCCTGCCTCGCATTGGAAAAAAGTCAGCACCCAATTCCTCATCAGATGCCATTTAAAGAGGAAGAGTCTAAAAGATTCCAGGACCATCCAAGTTCCACTCCTTGGGGCATCCTGAATTGTTTCACTCACCTTGTCCCGGAGCCCTTGCAGCACCCCGGCGCACCAGCGACCGGTCTTTCTGGATAGGTGGCGCGGGCACGAGACGGCTAGGTGGTGAGCGGGGCACACTTGACACCCTTTGGTGCCGTTTGGCTGCTTAGCGTCCAGGCGGTTTAGCCGCCAGGGGAGCCAAGTGACAGCAAGCCCACTGATTGGTTGAACGGCCAATCAGCGTACTCGTTCTTGCCCAAGTCTGCATCGTGGGAGACAGGAAAGGTGACCTAGGGGCATACACACAGCAGGGCATCCCAGTTCGGCTCTATTGAGACGAACACCCCGAAAAGTGAAAAATCTGGCGTTGCTCCCCTTTAACAAACAAATTACATATATATATATATATATATATATATATATATATATATATAATTTTCTCATACACACCCCATCAGTAGGGTAGAGGCAGGACTCCTGTATGGGGTCTGGTTGCTCCGGGGGACACAGCCACCAGCCCTGTGACTTCTCCCCTGCTTTCAGCAATCTGGGTAAAAGTTTATCATTTATCAGTACATCCACATCAGTAGGGACTTTTGAGGGTAAAGATAACAGACTCATAGGACCTGGGGGTCATGGGTGTGCATGGTTTTGGGTTTGTTGACTTAAAAGTGGAATAAAACCCAGCACAGCCGGCCATGGAGTCTATAAGATTCCAGAGCAGGCTGCTGGCCTGTCCCAGGGGCCTCCCAAATCAGGAGGCCCCACTGTGTGAAACCCCATAGATCACCCATAACAACTCGCCGTGTGCAGGCTCTCGTCCAGTCAGAGCCATTTGCCGTGCATACATCATTCGCCAAACGGCTCTGCCCTTTTGCAATTGGGAGCGCATGTGTGCACGAGCTCCTGCCGGTAGCTACTCAGATAGGCTGGGTGGGAGTGCACGCGCTACTGGGGGTGTGGCTGCTTGCGCTCCCAACTGCAGAAGGACAGAGTCGTTCAGCATATGATGCATGCACGGCAAATGGCTCTGATTGGACGAGAGCCCACACATGCACCAAAGGACCAGGAAGAAGCCGATCAGGGCGGGGCACTAACACAGTAGGGCATCCCAAATCGACAAGAGACAAAACCTAGAATAGTTAAAATCCTGGGTTTTGTTATGCTTTATCCATGAACCTTTGTTGCCCGTCTCTGTCTCTGGCTTGGTTTAATTGACCACAAACTTCATGGCCTGTCCCAACCTTTGGCTTGGTTTATTTGACCCCTGACCTTCACAGCCCAACTCGGCCTTTGGCTTGGTTTATTTGACCCTCGACCTTTACAGCGTGTCTCAACCTTTGGCTTTGTTTTTTTGACCCCCGATCTTCACAGCCCGCCTCAACGTTTGGCTTGGTTTATTTGATTCCCAACCTTCACGGCCTGTCTCAACCTTTGGCTTGGTTTATTTGACCCCTGACCTTCACAGCCCAACTCGGCCTTTGGCTTGGTTTATTTGACCCTCGACCTTTACAGCCTGTCTCAACCTTTGGCTTTGTTTTTTTGACCCCCGATCTTCACAGCCCGCCTCAACCTTTGGCTTGGTTTATTTGATTCCCGACCTTCACGGCCTGTCTCAACCTTTGGCTTGGTTTATGTGACCCCCAACCTTCACGTCCGGGCTCAACCTTTGGCTTGGTTTATTTAACCCCCCCCCCCCCCCCCCCCGACCTTCACGGCCCTGTCTCAGCCTTTGGCTTGGTTTATTTGCCCTCCGACCTTCGAGGCCAGTTCCAACCTTTGGCTTGGTTAATTTGACCGCCAACCTAAATCTTTGGCTTTGTCAAATATGAACCTTTGCTGCCCATCTTGAATTTTGTTAACTTGACCAGAGTCCGTCTGGATCTTTGGCTTTGCTTTCTTGATGACAAAGCCTTGTGGTCCATTTCAGCCATTGGCTTACTCCACTATAAATCTTTGTTGCCCATCTCAACCTTTTGCTAGTTCACCCGGCCACAGACCTTGACCTCCCCTCTTGACCTTTACCTTGTGAACCTCTACCCGTTTCCTCCACACCCAGTTGGCCATCAGCATCCTTGTGGATGGATATGAATCTTTGCTGCCCATCTTGAATTTTGTTTACTTGACCATAGCCTGTCTGGACCTTTGGCTTTGCTTTCTTGACGAAGCCTTGTTGTCCATCTTAGCCTTTGGCTTACTTCACTACAAACCTTTGTTGCCTATCTCAACCTTTGGTTAGTTCCCCCGGCCACGGACCTTGATCTCCCGTCTTGACCTTTAGCTTGTGAACCTCTACCCGTTTCCTCCACACCCAGCTGGCCATCTGCACCCAGGTGGACGAATGTGAACCTTTGCTGCCCATCTTGCATTTTGTTTACTTGACCAAAGCCCGTCTGAACCTTTGGCTTTCCTTTCTTGAAGACGAAGCCTTGTAGTCTGTCCCAGCCTTTGGCTTACTCCACCACGCACCTTTGTTGCCCATCTCAACCTTTGGCTAGTTCACCTGGCCACAGACCTTGACCTCCTGTCTTGACCTTTAGCTTATGAAGCTCTACCAGTTTCCTGCACATCCAGCTGGCCATCAGCAACCAGGTGGACGAATGTGAACCTTTGCTGCCCATCTTGAATTTTGTTTACTTGACCAGAGCCCATCTGGACCTTTGGCTTTGCTTTCTTGATGATGAAGCCTTGTTGCCCGTCTCAACCTTTGGTTAGGTCACCCGGCCACTGACCTTGACCTCCTGTCCTGAACTTTAACTTGTGAACCTCTACCTGTTTCATCCCCACCCGGTTAGCCATCAACACCCAGGTGGGGGAAGCTCCAGCCCATCCCCACTATTAAGGGCTAAAAGAGTGAAGACAAGGAACTCGTTCAGGGCAACAGATGGGAGCTCCTGATGAAATCAATGTTTGGAGTGATTGGCCCCATACGGAGCCCGTAGTACCATCGGCGCTTCGCCGTCCCCTATAAACTCCAATCACTGACAAAATGCCAGAACACCGGAGATGCATCAGATCTGGAACCAAAGCGCGGTTTGTGCTGGATTTGTGCTGCAGCCAGAAACATGTAACCGCCATAGCAACAAGCAAAAAATAACTGCAGTGACAGTACGAGATCTTCCCTGGATGCCACTTCCTCGCGCGCATCACAATCTGTGCCAAGCACTCCCGCGGCTTCCCCCTCCAATCTGAGCGTAGATACTATCCCTAGGATCGGGTTCAGCTGGCATGACAGGTCCTGTATGCAGCGGCGCATCTCAGATGCCAACTCAAGATGAAGCTTGGAGAGACCAGGGACTGAGGGCAGTGCAAGAGAAGCCTGCGAGGAAGCCAGGTTACCTGCCTATAATTAGACATTTCTAGGCCCCATAAATCCAAATGGTCAGACAGACCCTTTTAAGTGGACCAAAGCCCAGGATTTTGACTATCCTGGGTTTTGGTCCTTGCCCCCCCAGGGCACCCCGATTTGGGGAGTCCCACTGTGTGAAACCCCTCAGGTCGCCTGAACGAACTCCCCTCTCCCCGGTCCTACGGCTCACGCGCGGACTCCCATCCAATCAGCGAGCTCGGATCTGTTCCTGCCCCCTTGGTCTAAGTCTTTGTCTAACATGAGCAGATCCGAGTGCGCTGACGGCAGCATCCCCCGCTACCTTCTAACAGGACCACAAATGCCTGGTGCGGACACGCGCCCTGCTAAAGGGATAGCAGGGATGCGGCCCCTGCTTGCACATGTACCGTTGGACCGGGACTGAAGGTGAGTCTCTGGGTAACCTGGGGGGTTTCACAAATTTGGATGCCCTACTTTTGGATGTCCCAGGAGGAGGAAATCTAGAATCTATAACATTCCAGGGCAGTCGGGCGTGTTTTTTTGTCCACTTTAAACACCCTCCCATATTACCCTCCTGCCCTTTATACCGTTAAAGGAACAGGCCAGTCAAAGGGTTCAAAGTGGACCAAAACCCAGAATTTGGTCCATGTCCTTTAGGCATCCCGATTTAGCATACCCCACTGTGTGAAACCCCCCAGATCACCCTAAAGACTTGCCATCTGGATGCTTCCACACAGCATGTGGGTGCTCTCATCCAATCAGCACTGTATGTGATGCATATTAATGCACTCTGCACGGCACAAGGAAGCAGGAGTGCCAGCATCCCCAGTCTCCCTGCGGTTTATGGCGTGCTCACGCCACTAGGCCAACTAAATTGCTGCGGGGAGGCTGGGGACTGCAAACACAGCGCAGGATCTCCAGAAGGGTAAGAACACAGCGTGGTATCTCGAATACCCCGGGGGGGGGGACCTTGATCGGACGACCATGGTTGCCCGCACAACCCACTTTTCCACCATTTCCACAGCGCATTCGCGGGCTCTCGTCCAATCAGCGCTTTATGCCATGCATACTAACGTTTCGCGCACTCAGAGCGGCTGGCCTCAGACAAGGCTTAGACGGTGTGACGTCAGCGGCTCCAAGCGCACTGATTGGACAAGCCGATCGGGGTGCCCCGGGGGGAAAGGACCAAAACCCAGGATAATCAAAATCCTGGGTTTTGGTCCACTTTAATTACAGTCAGAGATACATTTTATATTATCCAAAGGGTGACAGTTTTTGGAGTAACCTTCCTCAGGGCATAAAGAAGTACTAAACCCAAGATTAGCCTTTAGCTGTGTGTGTGCCGGCCATTCAGAATGGCTTGGTGCGTAGTTACACGTCCCTGATGAAGGCATATCGGAGGCCGCTGCATGGGCCTGAGGGAAAGAAAAGTATACTGTGTGATTGGGGGGCCACACAGCAAGGCATTGGAATGAGGGAGACCACCGCCTCAAGACTTATGGACTCGGAGGGGGGTGCTCCCCTTTAAGGCAATTTCTGACTGGACCTCCGCTTTAGGCTGTTCCTCTTGAGCGGGGAGTGTCGTGCATAGTGACACAGCATATAAACACAGCATACAAACAAAACATATAAACACAGCATACAAACACAGCATACAAACAAAACATATAAACACAGCATACAAACAAAACATATAAACACAGCACCAGGGTTATCACTTACCTCCCTGTTGTCTCGGTCTGCCTGAACCAGCATCCCCTTGAAGCACGGCTCGATGTAATGAACGTAGTCATTGTACTGCCAACAAAACGAACATCATCATCATCATCATCATCATTGTCAGGAGCGGAGCCGGGGATTGGCCACCGCTGCAGGAAGGTAAGTATTTCAACACTCATAAAGCAGATGTCAGAGGCAGGTAAGTATCTCAACATGTTGACTTTTAAAACACAAGCCAAAGGCAGGTAAGTATCTCAACATGCAAACGCTGAAAGTGTACGTCAAATGGAGGCCAGTATCTCAACATGACCGCTCTTAAAGTGGACCAAAACCCACTGCGATCGGCTCGGGAATCTAAGATTCCTGGGCCGATCGATTCCCTCCCCCCGGGCAACCAAAATCAGGATGCTCCACTGTGTGATACCCCCCGCAGGTCGCCCCATACACTTACCTTGCTTGCTGGTCCAACGGCGCTGCGCAAGTAACACCCTAGTGACAGGAAGTTACAATCAAGTGCCCCTTAGCGACCGGAAGTTACAACCAAGTAACACCCTAGTGACAGGAAGTTACAACCAAGTGCCCCTTAGCGACCGGAAGTTACAACCAAGTGCCCCTTAGCGACAGGTATTCACAAATAAGTAACACCCTAGTGACAGGAAGTTACAACTAAGTAACACCCTAGCGACAGGAAGTTACAAGCAAGTACCACCAAGGAGAAAATCAATTGCTAATGTTACCAAAATAAGTAGGTTATGGGCCTTGTAGCACGTTTTGAAGCAAGAAAGAATAATGTTTTACTGTTAAAGTGGACCAAAACCCAGGATTTTGACTGTCCTGGGTTTTGGTCCTTTCCCCCGCTGTGTGAAACCCCCCAGATCGCTGAAGTTAACCCACCTCTTCCAGGTCCTACGGCGCATGCTCGTCCAATCAGCGCAGTCGGAGCTGCTGATATCACGACGTCTAAGCCTTCGTCTAAGATCTGAGCGCGCTGGTGGCCGTATCCCCCACTTCCCTCTAACAGGGAGCGTGCCTGCGCTGGGCATTCACAAATGCCTGGTGTGGGCCTGCGCCCTGCTAGAGGGGTAACAGGGATATGGCTCGCGCATACACTGTTGGACCGGGAAAGAAGGTAAGTGAACGGGGCATCCTGATTTTGGATGCCCCGGAGGGGGAGGGGGGGATTGATCTATAAGATTCCTGGGCTGATTGCATGAATTTCACTTTCCTGTGTGTTTTTCCTCTCTGCGATGGAATTCCATATCGGGGACGCCCCGCTGTGTGAAACCCCCCAGATCGCTGTTAACTCACCTCTTCCCAGTCCTACGGCGCATGCTCGACCAATCAGCTGCGGCTTGCACATGCACCGTTGGACTGGGAAGCAAGGTAAGTGTACGGGGCGACCTGGGGGGTTTCACACACCGGGGGGGGGGGTGGGGGGGTAGGGAATCGATCTATAAGATTCCTGGGCTGATCGCATGAATTTCACTTTCCCGTGTGTTTTTCCTCTCTGCGATGGAATCCCATATCGGGACGCCCGCTGTGTGTATCCCCCTGAGTCACCCCGTTTCTCTCACCTTCCTTCCGCTCCCATGGCACGGACTCGGTGAGTGCGAGGGTGCGGACACGGGCGCGCACATGGCTAGAGGTGAGCGGGGATGCGGCCGGAGCGCACAGGCGCGGCGAGGGCTCCGGGAGAAGGTGTTTCCGAGGTTCATGAGGGGTTTCGCACAGCGGGGCATCCGGTATTGGGAAGGAATAGAACTCGGAAGGCCTTGGAGTCTTTTTTGGCCCCCAAGGGCATGATGCTGGGGCTATAAGCATTCTGGGGCAAAACAGGATGTCTTGGCTGAGGGGTGGTCAGGAATGGGGGGACAGGTACCCGAGAGGGTGTGGAAACCGAGTGCATTCTGGGTGAGGTGCCAGCCCAGTCGGCCTAAAAGCAACACAGTCCACCGGGGATTCCCCGCACGCTCCCTCCAACCAGTCCGCCTCCGATTTCCAGACTTACAGCGATGATGTTCACAAAGTCATTCTCGCCCAGCGTGTCCAGCAGGGTGTTAATGGTGTGTTTGGCGATGGTCATCCTCAGCCCCTTCATGCTGCCGCTAATGTCCACCACAATGACAATGTCCTTCGGGGAGGTGGCGGCCTGGATGTACCTAAAACAGACAAGATGGGGATTATTTCTGCTCTCCCCTGTGCTGCCTGTGGGGGGCGCCATCGCTCATTCAGCCCAAGATGGAGACATTACAGCCAAGGGGTTTATTTCTCTGCTCTCCCCTGTGCTGTCTGTGGGGGGCGCCATCGCTCATTCAGCCCCGCTTTGTGTTTCTTAATAAGCCCTAGTGAGCTCTATCCCTTCCTCTAAGCCTCCTCATGCATTCACGAGTCATGGCTCGGGCTATGAAGGTCCCTGAGAACTGCAATTCATCGAGCAAGTTCAAAAGGGTGACAGAATAGATGTCAGCATGGAGCAAGTAGGAACTGCGTTTCTGGGGAACACACACAGAGTGAAGGCAGCGACTCCTCACCATCCGCGGTTGCGACAATCAAAGGAGATGACGCCGTTCTCGTCTGGGACCCACTTTATCCCTAAGAGGAGGGAAGATAGGGATCACATTAAAAAAAAACATTAAAATTAAATCATTAAAATTAACATTTATCCCTAAGAGGAGGGAAGATAGGGATCACATTAAAAAAAAACATTAAAATTAAATCATTAAAATTAATCATTAAAATTAACATTTATACCTGATTAAAATTAGATCATTAAAATTAAAATTAACATTTATACCTGAGTGGAGGGAACATTTGGATCACATTAAAAAAAACATTAAAATTAAATCATTAAAATTAACATTTATCCCTAAGAGGAGGGAACATAGGGATCACATTAAAGAAAAAAACATTAAAATTAAAATTAAATAATTAAAATGAATCATTAAAATTAACATTTATACCTGATTAAAATTAAATCATTAAAATTAATATTAACATTTATACCTGATTAAAATTAAATCATTAAAATAAATATTAACATTTATACTTGATTAAAATTAAATCATTAAAATTAAAATTAACATTTATACCTGAGTGGAGGGAACATAGGGATCACATTAAAAAAAAAACATTAAAATTAAATCATTAAAATTAACATTTATCCCTAAGAGGAGGGAACATAGGGATCACATTAAAGAAAAAAACATTAAAATTAAAATTAAATAATTAAAATGAATCATTAAAATTAACATTTATACCTGATTAAAATTAATATTAACATTTATACCCGATTAAAATTAAATCATTAAAATTAATATTAACATTTATACCCGATTAAAATTAAATCATTAAAATTAATATTAACATTTATACCTGAGTGGAGGGAACATAGGGATCACATTAAAAAAAAAACATTAAAATGAAATCATTAAAATGAATCATTAAAATTAACATTTATACCTGAGAGGAGGGAACATAGGGGTCACATTAAAAAATTAGGAATCGGCGAAACAAACTATCAAAGAGAGCGAGGGCGCAAAGCGGCGTCCCAATATTTACGTCACAGAGGCCCCTTGCTGCGCCGGGAGCTTACACTCACCCGGATAGAGGCGGAAAAAGCCGGTGGAGCTCCCGAAATATTGCCAGGTGAGCGTGGGGTCCCTCTGGAAGTTGTCCACGAAGACGGGGTTCAGCGCCTCCGACATGAACACGCCGTTGAGAATATCGGGGTCTGTGGAGATACGATGGGTTACAAAAGGGGGCGCGCAGGCTTGGGATGCCCACCCCATCCGTCTGTACTGGTCACCCCACCTCTGAACCCCCTCCCTTTGCTATAGCCCTCAGCTAAACTGAATCTTTATAGATAACGGAGTGACCCTTTATTACTAAGACCGAGGAACCACAAAGATGACAGAACCCCGATGCCGATACCTTTCACGCTTATAACTGTTAACCAATCAGTTATGCCACCATCAATGGATAAAGGGTATAGCGAGGAAAATAAAAAAAAAAGAAGGTAAGGGGAAAAATCATTTATAAAACGTAGGCAAGAATGACAGATAAAGATAAAAAAAGGAATAAAAAAGGGAAATAAAAAAGGATAAAGGGAATGATAGAGTAATGAAATGGAATGATAAAAAAGTGAGGAAAAGCCAAAAGAAAAGCTAGAGAACTGAGATGGGGGATTAGGGGTGGCAAGAAGAACAAAAGAGAAAAGTAAAAAAATAATAATCGAAAGGAAGGTAAGGATAAAACGAAGAGAAGGCAACAAAAAGAATAAAAAAAGCATAGAAGGTATTAAAGTAGAGAGACAAATAAAAATAAAGGGATAAAAAGAGAAGAAAGAGAAAATAAAGGAAAAAAAGGGAGAGAAAAGAAAATATTTAGGAAAGAAGGGATAAAAGAAAGAAGAGAATAAAAAAAAAAGGAAAGTGAAAATAAATAAATATATATATATATATATATATATATATATATATATATATATATATATATGGGTTGATTCAAAGAAACATGTAACAGCTTGGATTTGGCTCACGATCATCCTATTTTTTACGTCCGCTCGTGCGTTCGTATGAACTTGCGAGTGATTCAATAAGCAAATACGTTTCTATCCTAAAATATACGTCCGTTCGTATGATATCTCCCGAACTTGCCTCAGTCAGTTGGCAATCGTAAAAATCACGTTCATGTGCTCACCTGTTGCGGCGGCAGCCTGTTTTTTCGGCTGCTTCCATCGTCCACCTCTTCCAATTACTTGCGTTTGCCTCTGGTTTTCATTGGTTTTTGGCCTCTTAGATTCGTGCGTTCGTATGTTTATAAGATCTTGCGCATGCGCACCCTCAACCAGAAACTTACATAAACCCCGTAGCGGCTGCATCCAACTTCATTTCTCGGTCCCTCAAACTTACCTAAACCCTTTAGCGCTTGCATCCAACTTCATTTCTCGGTCCCTACAACTTACCTAAACCCCTTAGCGCTTGCATCCAACTTCATTTCTCGGTCCCTACAACTTACCTAAACCCCTTAGCGCTTGCATCCAACTTCATTTCTCGGTCCCTCAAACTTACCTAAACCCCTTAGCGCTTGCATCCAACTTCATTTCTCGGTCCCTAAAACTTACCTAAACCCCTTAGCGCCTGCATCCAACTTCATTTCTCGGTCCCTACAACTTACCTAAACCCCTTAGCGCTTGCATCCAACTTCATTTCTCGGTCCCTACAACTTACCTAAACCCCTTAGCGCTTGCATCCAACTTCATTTCTCGGTCCCTACAACTTACCTAAACCCCTTAGCGCTTGCATCCAACTTCATTTCTCGGTCCCTCAAACTTACCTAAACCCCTTAGCGCCTGCATCCAACTTCATTTCTCGGTCCCTACAACTTACCTAAACCCCTTAGCGCTTGCATCCAACTTCATTTCTCGGTCCCTACAACTTACCTAAACCCCTTAGCGCTTGCATCCAACTTCATTTCTCGGTCCCTACAACTTACCTAAACCCCTTAGCGCTTGCATCCAACTTCATTTCTCGGTCCCTCAAACTTACCTAAACCCCTTTGCGCCTGCATCCAACTTCATTTCTCGGTCCCTCAAACTTACCTAAACCCCTTAGCGCCTGCATCCAACTTCATTTCTCGGTCCCTCAAACTTACCTAAACCCCTTTGCGCCTGCATCCAACTTCATTTCTCGGTCCCTCAAACTTACCTAAACCCCTTAGCGCTTGCATCCAACTTCATTTCTCGGTCCCTACAACTTACCTAAACCCCTTAGCGCTTGCATCCAACTTCATTTCTCGGTCCCTACAACTTACCTAAACCCCTTAGCGCCTGCATCCAACTTCATTTCTCGGTCCCTCAAACTTACCTAAACCCCTTGGCGCTTGCATCCTTCTTCATGTTGACGACCCTAAAACTTACACAAACCACATAATGTACATATGTCTATATGTTTCTAAGCGTGTTTTTTCTTGTTTGTGTAATTGTTTTTGTTTGCGCATATTAGAAAAGACACATTTATGAAGTCTTAAAATATAATTTATTTAAATTATTTGTTTTTTTTTTGGGATATTTTTGGTTTCAACATAATTTTTTTATTGGGGTGTTTTGTTTAAAACCCCTTTTTTTTTTTTTTATTTTGTTTTTTTTTTACAAACATATTAAAATTTTTTTTTTTTTTTCCTTAAAAACAGAGATAAAATTTTTTTTTTTGGTAAAACCAAAAACTTTAAAAAAATTCAAACAATTATAAAATTTTTAAAACTTTTAACAAAAGTAGCCAGGACCAAGGGCACTAATCCTCCTCCTCTTCTTCATCTGTTGGCCCCAACGTCGCCTGTATGGCCAGCAGCTCGGCCACCAACTCCTTTATTCTTTTTTTTTTCCCAGCCAATGTTTTTGGGATCATCCCTGTAACCAATAGAGAATTAAACATAAATAGGAGTCCCAGACCGGTTTGTATGCTGGAAATAGATTTGGGGTTAATCAAATACATGTAAATGCATGACATATGTCATTCTTCCAAGGGATAAAGTTAATGCATTTCCCACAGGTAAGTCTTTAAACTCCTTAAAGCGGACCTTCCACATTATTTAATGAAAACCAATAACTATTCCCAAATGATTCTGCACCAGATCAAAGTAAATTTGGGATGTTTTTTGATTACAGCGCCGCCATCTGGACTCTGAAGCATAACACTTAATGAGGAGTGGAGAGTTGGATAAAGTACAGGGGAGTAGGTTACAGTGGTGCGTTGGGATTCCAGAGCATAGCTGGGTTGAGGGAAAGGTCATCACTCCCACAATGTATGGCAGCACCTTCCTTTTTTCAATCTGTATCCCATGCTGCCTGTAAATATTGCGCATTCCATATTCCGCAATATTGGTTTTGTTCAGTCTAATAACATGCATTAGATGGCTGAAGGGTGTTTTTCCATGTTTCTAATCTGTAGGTACAGTGTGTTGGCTAATTCTTATGTTCTTAATACAAGTTAGGGTCCTCTTTAAGCTAACGAAGTGCCCACATGAAAGTGTGAACTACACATTGGCTACGCCTTTAGTTATGTGTGTGTTATTAGCTAACCAAACATTAATATGAATAATGGCATGGAGACTTACGGAGTTGGTGGCCGACAGATGGCTGGTTGGGGCCAACAGGCTGCCCTTGGTCCTGGCTCTGCTGTGAAGAAGTCCCTGGAGAAACATGTGACATTTGGTTAGTATTTGTAGAGAGTCACTATCCCCAACATATCTGGCTCCCAGTCTGGCTGACATCACTCACCTTCGCCAGGATCTCCTTCCAGCATCTCTGCTGCCTCCTCCTCCACTATCTCACCCGCTCCAGAAGCTTCTACAAATACATAATAAAGGATAACTTAGTTTTTGGCCTGCCATGTATATCTTTGTGCCTATACATGAAGAGTGACATACCAGAGCCTTCCCCATGCGTGGCCAGGTATGACTCCACGCCCACGCGCCTTGGCCCCTCCTCTGTGGTAAGGTCCAGGGGCTGGTCTGAGGAGGCCACAGAGGAGGGGTAGGTCCGTCGCCCGGGAGATCCACCACCTTCACTCACAGATGCAGAGTCATGCAGCACTGGTCGGCCTGTACGTCTCCGGGTGCGGCGAATTCTGAAATCCATTTCCAACACTACCAAAGAAAAGTCATTATAAATAAAGGCATAACTTAGACATTTGGAACATATACCATGCAATTGCTTTGTACTTACTTGGGAAATGGATCCCAAAAAACCTCCGCACCCGGGGCATGTGCAGACGCTTCAGGTCCGACCAATGCTGCATTATCTGGGTGTGAGTGAAGGTGGTGCTGGTCACACGGTGGATCTCGGCGATGATCTCCCGGGCGATGTCCCTTTTCTCGCACACATTGGGCGCGAAGTCATACCGGCGTTGAAGCATGATCTGAAAAACATAATGGACACAGAGCTTTTACTTTTACACACAGACCCATATGTGTTGCATCACAAGTTGAGTATTTAATGTCATTAACACACACATTTCGAATGGCCGCCATTTTTGGGGAGTGCCTTAAAGAGGACGTTGACTGGGATTGACAGTCTGGTGTTATGTTATATGTATCACACACCATGTACATACAGATAATAGCCAACATCAAGAATCAGGCCACCTGCATCTATGGCATGTTAGGATGGTTTAAACATCCAAGATGTAGCCTAATGCTTAGGCTTTTGGACCACGTGTGTGGCTTCCCGTTGTGTTTTTATGGCTTAGGAAAACAGTGTTCCGCAAACATCCGCATCAATGTCCGAGACAGGCCAGGTTTGACAGCTCGCCCCGCTACTCCACAGGTTAATTAACTGTTGCTAAGCCGGAGCAATTGGCCGAATTAGGACATCAGCATAGACAGGTGAAAACGTGGCCAGGCTCGGCCCTTGAGGATGAAGTGTGAGGAGCCAGTGATTAAACATTAAGAGACCCCAAACTAGTTCCCAACGCATCATTTACATTTAGGCCATCATTGACTATTCTCTTAAAATGCACAGGCAGCCACTTACCAGCATGAGGATCTCTTCCTGTTGACGGGTGAAGATAGTGGGCGCCATCTTTAGTCTTCTTCCAGGCAGCAGATAAGTGAAACCCCAGCGGTTTCCTGGTTCCGCTCGAACGTACGTTCGTACGAGCGCGTAGTCGTGCGCATAGGCGTCACACGCTGGGCTCATTATTTAAAGGTCCTTTCCCCCCAAGCTCATTCTCTTTGAGCATTTCTGTACGATGGCACCAAAAAAGGCGATGAGCAAGCGACCCCAGGCAAGCAAGACCGCGGAGGGCCCCACCACAAGGTCCCAGCAAGCTGGCCGAAAACTGAGATCCAAGACTCCCACCTCGGCCCCACCAAGGGACCCTGGACCCTCAGGTACCCAAAAAAGGGGCCCCAAGCCTCGTGCCCCTCCTGCAGCCAAAAAGCTGGCAACTGCAGCACCCACCACCTCTGCCCCCAGAACAGGCAGCACCAGTGAGCCCACACCGGCCATGCCTTCAAGTAGGGCAGTTCGGAAACCCATGCCCCGCAGCAGGGCCCGAACCCCATCCAGGCCCCGAAGCCCATCCAGGCCCCGAAGCCCATCCAGAGGCCGCAGATCCAAAACCAGGGCCAGAAGCCCCTACAGGGCCCGCAGATCCCAATCCAGGGCCAGAAGCCCCTACAGGGCCCGCAGATCCCAATCCAGGGCCAGAAGCCCCGACAGGGCCAGAAGAACCGAATCCAGGGCCAGAAGCCCCTACAGGGCCCGCAGATCCCAATCCAGGGCCAGAAGCCCCGACAGGGCCAGAAGAACCGAATCCAGGGCCAGAAGCCCCTACAGGGCCCGCAGATCCCAATCCAGGGCCAGAAGCCCCGACAGGGCCAGAAGAACCGAATCCAGGGCCAGAAGCCCCTACAGGGCCCGCAGATCCAAAACCAGGGCCAGAAGCCCCGACAGGGCCAGAAGAACCGAATCCAGGGCCAGAAGCCCCTACAGGGCCCGCAGATCCAAAACCAGGGCCAGAAGCCCCGACAGGCCCAGAAGAACCGAATCCAGGGCCAGAAGCCCCGACAGGGCCCGCAGATCCAAAACCAGGGCCAGAAGCCCCGACAGGCCCAGAAGAACCGAATCCAGGGCCAGAAGCCCCGACAGGGCCCGCAGATCCAAAACCAGGGCCAGAAGCCCCTACATGGCCCGCAGATCCCAATCCAGGGCCAGAAGCCCCGACAGGCCCAGAAGAACAGAATCCAGGGCCAGAAGCCCCGACAGGGCCCGCAGATCCCAAACCAGGGCCAGAAGCCCCTACAGGGCCCGAAGATCCCAAACCAGGGCCAGAAGCCCCTACAGGGCCCGACGAACCCAATCCAGGGCCAGAAGCCCCCGACCTGGCACCAGCCGGGAACAGAGCCCACGACCTGGCACCAGCCGGGAACCTAGCCCCCCAAGAGGGCCCCGAATTGCCCCCATGACCACATCTACACCTGGAAGTTCGGTGGCCAGCCACGCAAGAACACCCAGTCCCTTGGCCAGTCCAGTCCAGTCATTGGGAAGCCACCAATCCGGCCATTCCCCTACCCAGCCCCAGGCCATAATGTCACCACATGTGTCTGCACACATGGAGGAGCAGCCAAGCCAACCATCTGGCCGCACATTGCGCCGCGGCCAGTTGAGTGGGAGATTCTCCCATGACCAAAATATGGCATTGGCTAGTGGCCTTACATTATACTATGACGAGCTATATGGGAGCAAATCAAAACACACCACCAAGCAGCGCAAGATGGAATTGTTTGAAACCATCCTCCGACAAGTAAATGCAGCGGGGGAAGAGAGGAAAGATGTGTCCCAAATTCAGAAGAAAATCTCTGATCTGAAGTATGCTGTACGGCAAAAAGAAATTAAAAGGCATAATTACAGGTAACTAAATGTTTACGCTAAATCTAATGTTTTGGATGTACTGTATGCACCTTTTCTGAGTACCAAACAATTTTCTCTTTTCAGCCTGAAAACTGGCGGTGGCTTTCCATCTAAATTGGAGTTTACCCCTGCTGAGGAGATTGTGCTTGGACTTCTCCATCCGGTCGCGGTCGGTGGACATGCTGGTCTAAGGGACACAGACTCACCGACCCGTACCCACGGTGAGTACTCTTAAATCTGCATGTTTGCCTGTTTGCTAAATAATCGACAGTTCACTAGTAACAAGGTAACGGGATGCCCCTATGGTTTGCCTTGCTTGGCCTCGCACTACTGTGGCTGTTTGTGTCCTCTTTTTGGGCCTGGGAATCACACATTTAGGCCCACAGCCATTAGGGCAAAGTTCAAATGTCCAATTGTATTGTTAAAGTCATGAAGTTTCGCAAGATAACTGAGATATTTGGAATCAATCACAAAACACACATCATTATGTATGGGTTGCCTTTTGCTTGTGTGAGTTGTGTTTGAGTTAACAATTTAATTAGCCACCCACAAACATATGTGACCAAGAGCAGCGAGACTCAACTGGCGGCCCGGGGTCCCAATGCGGACCTTGCCACCACATTCAAGGACCCCTGCCCAGACAGCCCTGCACTCAGTTACTTCTGTGTTGACGTGCTCAGAGCTGCCCCCTTGATCGGCCATGTAGTGGTTGGTCTCCTGCCCAATGTCATGGCTCCGTGAAACATAGCATTGCAATATGAAGTACTGCCCAGGAAGTGGCATTGCAAGGTACACAGTAACTTATTTTAATTTTCTCTGGCCACAATCGTGTCCCGCTGCCCCTGCTCTGGCCCATCTGCCACAGTCCCCCCATGCCCCCCCCCACATAAGCCCCATACATTTGTAACAGATTGGCTCCATCCATCCCATCACCATCAATACGTTAACTCCCCCCTTTAGCCATCCAATCCCTGTCCCCTCAGCTCTGGCCCATCCAGCCCAGCAAGGGCAAGCAGCCTTTATTAGTTGGCACTTAGAAATCTCCAGCCCCTCCACCAGTGTCTTTATTTTTAACTAGACACCCCCTGCGTCAGCACCATGGCCAGACATTCACCTCTCACCACATACCTTTAAATGGGCGTTTCAAACAATTGTTTGAGTAGGCCGGACCTAGCGAATGGTATGCTAAATCCAAAAATGTGCCCTGCAAGTTGGATGCTGAATGGGTACACTTCATGACTTAGAACTGAGGTCACTTAGCAGTTTGTCCGAGCCATTGCACCTATGTAAACTTGCGTGGGTTTGAACAAAGGTCACCATTGCTCTAGAGTTGAATAATCTTACAAATAGAGCTATATTTGATTACATATCAAAAAAAAGGTTATGTGTGTGTGTTTACGTGGTTTTTTTTTCTCTTCTTCAGCCCAGCATGATCCCTCAGCAAGGGTAAACTCACCCCCCAGTTTGGTTATGCCTACCAGGTCCGTACAGCATAGGAGCCCAGATCAGAGATTTTCGGTAAGTTAATTTAGTAGCATAAATAATAACAAGTGCTTAAGAATGTGTTAAACTGTTGAAATCCAAAATTTGGACGCAAACTTAGCCTTTTTTTTTTGATATGTCCCTACAGACCCGCACACTCATGGAAGAGATCCAGGACATGGAGGAAGATGATGATGTCTCCGTACAGGGCACGTCGGATGAACTCCCCCTGGGTCCCAATTTGGAACTGCTCCATAATGTTTCTCTGGCCAATCCTCAGCAGCAGAGTGAATCTCCATCCATTGTGCTTGCACATGGGGAGACTGACACTACAGTCCCCAGTGTTCACTCTGCTGCTGAGGATTTGCAAAGCAGGCCGGTTGCTGTTGAGGGTACGACACCACGCGGCAAGGCACGCCCAAGAGCCAGGGTAATTGTGCGGCGGACGCCATTACGCCGCCCCACAATTTCCCAGGGGAGGCAGAGTGCCCTGCTTCAATTATGGACCCAACAAAGGGACTCTTATGACGCCCAGCTCGTTACAGAGCGTGAGCAAAGGCATGCCGACATGGTCAACATCCATACCAGTCTACAGGGCATCCTCGCGGAGTTGCGTACCCTCAACAGCAACGTGGCCAATGCAAGTAATGGCATCCAGTCAGCCATGGCTGAGATGACCAATATGCAGAGAAACATTGTGGAGCAGTTTCAAATTCACAATGCTGCCATGGCCCAGGCTAGGTCCCATTCCCATGGACCTCCACCTGGACCTCCACCTGGGTATTATGGGCAGCCACCCTATTAAGCCATGGGTGTGTGGGACATCTTTTCTCTTAACCCCCACTGTATTTACTTGTCCTTTGAGGTTTCAAACAATCCATTTTGTGTTGCTCTGGCAGGTTGTGTTTTGTATTTGCTCCCATATAGCTCCTTAGAGTAATGCTTAAGGCCACTAGCCAATGCCATAGGTCTATGTGGAGTTTATCTGGCCACTTATGGCTTTACCTATGTATTTGGTTGGTGCTCCTCCTGTTTGCAGACATGTTTGTGTGACATTATGGCCATGCCCAAATATCCCTGGGCACAGGCAATATTAATGACTGGACTAGGCTGGCCTTTGGACTGGGTGTCCTTGTTTGGTTGTGCCACTCACTTCCAGGTGTAGATGTGCTCGATGTTTTTTTTAATGTTATCCATTTGTTACCACAGATGTATGTGGACTGATTTCTGTTAACCACTATAATTTTTCATTTGCTAAGTAAAACAAAAATTTCACTTCCAATACTTGTGGCGTTTTTAGTGGGAAGACATTTTTAACAGCTTGGGCTAAACCAGATAATTTTGGTTGGAAGAGGTGTAACAATGAAAAGCGAAAGCTAAGGAAACTACATGAAATACATTAGGCAACAATTAAGGTCGAAATGTTTTACTTAGAGGTAATGCCACATTAGGGCAAAACAACATATGTTTCCAAAAGGATAACACAGACATACAGAATGGTGAGACAGGGAAAAAAGTTAACTAAAATGCTGGCTGATCAGGTTGGCTCGAACAGATTGGCCAGACTCACTGGGGGGCCCCTCAAAATTCTCGGCTTCATCCTCGACGGCTGAAGAGGGCAGGCTGTCCACATAACGTGGGACACGTTCCATGATGGCAAAATTGTGCAAAACAGCACATGCCATTATAATGTCGATCACTTTCTTGGGATCATATTGCAGGGCCCCCCCAGTATGGTCAAGGCAACGAAAACGTGTCTTCAGCAGACCAAAGGCCCTCTCCACAACAGCCCGGGTCTTGCGATGCGCACGGTTATACGCTTCCTGAGAGGCATCCTGGGGCCGCAGCACAGGCGTCATGAGCCAGGGTAGAAGTGGGTACCCGGAATCACCTTAAACAGAGAATTAAATGTAATCAAAATTAAAAAGGCAACACAACCAACACCCAAAATTTCACAGATATCATAATGATGTAAGGTAAAGTGTTCCCAAAAAAATACAGGGCACATTAGGGCCCACAAAAATTGCACTAAGGTATCACCTAAATAAAAATGGCACTTCTATATACCAATTAATTAACAAACATCTGCACGGCCAAGGGTATTTGTATTTTACATATATTTGTAGTTTTCAGACATGTTACAATTAGGATGCTGCGGAGGGCCTATCCACATTTCTCTGGAAACTACAATGTATGCAGTTTAAGTCCACTTTGACATTTAACGACCAATAGTCCCAAAGGAGCCAAAGGTCAAAGATCCCTATCCACATTTCACTGGAAACTACAATGTATGCAGTTTAAGTCCACTTTGACATTTAACGACCAATAGTCCCAAAGGAGCCAAAGGTCAAAGATCCCTATCCACATTTCACTGGAAACTACAATGTATGCAGTTTAAGTCCACTTTGACATTTAAAGACCAATAGTCACAAAGGAGCCAAAGGTCAAAGATCCCTATCCACATTTCACTGGAAACTACAATGTATGCAGTTTAAGTCCACTTTGACATTTAAAGACCAATAGTCACAAAGGAGCCAAAGGTCAAAGATCCTTGGGTATAAACTCCAAACCAATATATTTAGGCACAAGGAACTTACAGACATCCTAACTAAAGGGAAAACATTCTGAAGGCCACAGCGAGCCAAGGATTTTTAGGGTAAGTTCCTAATATATGAGCCAAGAAAAAGGCAGTTGTACGCTTCTGTAAATTTATCCTTAAAAAACATATCAACAAATACAAGATTAATGCCACATTTAATAACACACAAATAGGACACACTTACCAAGCAGCCATGCCCCCGAAAATTCACCTGCCTCAAATCTCCGAAACAACCCAGATCGCCGGAGGATATAGGAGTCGTGGGACGATCCGGGGTAGCCGGCAAGGACACTCATAAACCGCATATCCGGACCAACCACGGCCTGGACATTAAGTGAGTGTCCCATTTTACGATTCCTTAAGGAAAAAACATACAAAAAGGGTAATTGATATTTGACCCAAACTAATAAATTAACCTCAAAACATGTCTGCACTCTATTGGGAAAGACTAATGAAAAGCCGAGATAAAGCAGCTACACAAATGAGGGATAAACAAATATGCTGCCGCAAAGGAAAACAGGTTACATGACACGTTGGGCAACATAATAACCAATCTCAATACCTATATATATACTCGTCGGCTGCCCTAGGTACGAGTGCCACATGTGTGCAGTCAATTGCACCAATAACGTTGGGCATGTCGGCCACATTATAAAACCCAAGCTTAATGGCGTTTCTGGCTGCCATATCATCAGGAAAATAAATATATTTTTGAGTTATGGCAGCCATGCCTTCCAAAAATTTAGACAGTGCGCGGCTCAGCGTAGGCTGTGACATCCCCACAGAGAGGGCACCCAGCCTCTGGAACGAGCCGTTCGCCAAAAATTGCAGGCAGCCAAGCATCTTGGTCATACCTGAAATTGCATGCCCCTTCCTTGTGGTGCGGGCTAACCATGGCCGCAGCTCACTATATAATTTATGGAGGGAAGCGCGATTAAGCCTGGTCAGCTCGAACAGCTCAACATCATTCATGCTATCGATGTTCATGCGACGACGCAGGGGCAATCTGCTCTCAGACATCTCGATCAACTCAATGCCAAAAAGCATAAGCCCTTGATGTGCCACAAACTCGCTCCGCTCCATCCTACTCCCGAGGCCAAATAGCTGCCGGCAAACATTTCGTAAAGCAGCTCTTTAATGGGCTTCAAAACAATTAGCAATCACCTCTCTGAATTGGGCGCAAGCCCATGTGAAGGACGTAAAAAATAGGATGGGACGCAAATAATACGATTTGGACGGGAAAAACACACGAACTAACGCAAATTATACGATTCTCGTACGAAATGCGTATGTTCATATACGTCTATGCGCGAACGATCGTGCGAATACGAAATGGCCAAAAAAACAAGAAAAAATGACAAACACCCACCCAAACTTACGATTCTCGATACGAAATCAATTAACTTTTGCTCTTTGAATCGAGGGGATAGTGATTACAAAATTCAGACAATCTGATTGGCTGGGTGTGGGAGCGCGCCTCAGCCCAGAGATGCTGGGGGGGGAAATTGGTCACAGGTTAGGATTTGTCCCCTTTACAGCGGAGCGAGGCCTTAAAGTGGAGCTATGTTCAAAAACTACTTACTGTAGGTCACTTTTAACAATCGCACCCTGGGGCGTCCCCATCTGGGATGCCTCTAACCTTTACCAGAAATGGGCATCGGCCAGTCCAGTCTCTTGTGGTTCATGTGAGTAGACGTAATGGGATTACCTGCGGCTGCTGCCCCATTGTTTTCTATTGAGAGCAGAAGGGAGCGTTGTGTGCTTTGTCTCACAGTAGAAAGCCACACTACGTCAAGCCAACACACATCTCTAGGGTTGTCTAAAAATAGTGGGATTATTTTTAGACTTATGAATAGATTGGAGAAATACCATTGTAGTTCCAACTTTAGACACTAGATGGTAGTGTAAGACCACAAATGAAAGAGAATAACATTAAAGTGGACCAAAACCCCCGGGACATCCAAAAACGGGATGCCCCGCTGTGTGAAACTCCCCAGGTCGCCCCACTCACTTACATTGTTTTCCGGTCCAATGGTGCATGCGCAAGCTGCATCCCCGCTATCCCTCTAGAGGGGGCTCCCTGTTAGAGGGTAGTGGGCGTCAGCGCACTCAGAGCCACTGCTCTTAGACGAAGGCTTAGATGACAGCGGCTCCAAGCACGCCAACTGGACGAGTGGCCGCACATGCCCCGTAGGCCCGGACAGAGGCGAAATGTTCTTATAAAGCAAGTGTGCCTGTGTCCTCTGCCCGAGAGATACAAGACTGTAAAACATATACTGAAATGTTCTTATTAAGCAAGTGTGCCTGTGCCCTCTGCCTCAGATATACAAGGCTGTCTAACCCATATACTGAAATGTTCTTATAAAGCAAGTGTGCCTCTGTCTGAGAGATACAAGACTGTCTAACCCGTATACTGAAATATTAGAAAGCAAGAGTGCCTGTGTCCTCTTCCTCAGATATACAAGACTTTCTAACCCGTATACTGAAATGTTCTTATAAGGCAAGTGTGCCTGTGTCCTCTGCCTGAGAGATACAAGACTGTCTAACCCGTATACTGAAATGTTCTTATAAGGCAAGTGTGCCTGTGTCCTCTACCTGAGAGATACAAGACTGTCTAACCTGTATACTGAAATGTTCTTATAAAGCAAGTGTGCTTGTGTCCTCTGCCTGAGAGATACAAGACTGTCTAACCCGTACACTGAAATGTTCTTATAAAGCAAGTGTGCCTGTGTCCTCTGCCTGAGAGATACAAGACTGTCTAACCCGTACACTGAAATGTTCTTATAAAGCAAGTGTGCCTGTGTCCTCTGCCTGAGAGATACAAGACTGTCTAACCCGTACACTGAAATGTTCTTATAAAGCAAGTGTGCCTGTGTCCTCTGCCTGAGAGATACAAGACTGTCTAACCCGTACACTGAAATGTTCTTATAAAGCAAGTGTGCCTGTGTCCTCTGCCTGAGATATACAAGACCGTCTAACCCATACACTGAAATGTTCTTATAAGGCAAGTGTGCCTGTGTCCTCTGCCTGAGAAATACAAGACTGTCTAACCCAATTAACGTTACCCAACTTCAATAGAAGACAATGGGGCGGCAGCTGCAGGTAATCCCACCACAGCCCATAGGTGTGAAAGAGCTGTCTGCAACAGCACACTGCTGTCATTTATAATGTGAAAGTGCTTTCACTGATGCAGTAGTTTGAGCTCACCCAAACCCTGGGACACAGCATGTGTCCAAACCCTCCCCCTCCACTTCTTGCAGAATCATGTTGTGCCCATGAACCACAAGAATTAATTTAGCCCGGACTGTCCCTTTAACACTCCCCAACCCCAGATACAGTTGGGCCATCTCACCTTTGTTGTAGACGTTGGTGGGCAGCTGGATGTTGCTGAGCGTCGTGTTCACCATCAAATTATTGAAGTGCTCGTTAATATCCAGAACAAATTCGTCGCCCAGCTCCACGTAATTGTCATCCTCGTCCTTCTCGTTAATCCGCACGGAATTGTAATACTCAAACTGCGGAGAGGTGACAGGTGGGTGCAACGCAGACAGGCCGTGACATCACTCAAAAGGTTTCAACATACTCGCCAAAGCCATATAATAGTAACTTCAACAATAATAGTAATACTAGTAATAATAATATTAATAATACTAGTAACTACAACAACAATAATACTAGTAACAACAATAATAATACTAATAACGACAACAACAACAACAACAACAATAATAATACTAGTAACAACAACAACACTAGTAATAGCAACAAAAATACTAGTAACAACAACAATACTAATACTAGTAACAACAACAACAACAACAATAATACTAGTGACAACAACAATTAGTAACAACAACTAGTAACAACAATAATAATAATACTAGTAACGACAACAACAACAACAATACTAGTAACAACAATAATAATACTAATAACGACAACAACAACAACAACAACAATAATAATACTAGTAACAACAACAACACTAGTAATAGCAACAAAAATACTAGTAACAACAACAATACTAATACTAGTAACAACAACAACAACAACAATAATACTAGTGACAACAACAATTAGTAACAACAACTAGTAACAACAATAATAATAATACTAATAACGACAACAACAACAACAATAATAATACTAGTAACAACAACAACACTAGTAATAGCAACACAAATACTAGTAACAACAACAATACTAATACTAGTAACAACAACAACAATAATACTAGTAACAACAACAATAATACTAGTGACAACAATTAGTAACAACAACTAGTAACAACAATAATAATAATACTAATAACGACAACAACAACAACAACAATAATAATACTAGTAACAACAACAACACTAGTAATAGCAACAAAAATACTAGTAACAACAACAATACTAATACTAGTAACAACAACAACAACAATACTAGTAACGACAACAACAATACTAGTAACGACAACAACACTAGTAATAGCAACAAAAATACTAGTAACAACAACAATACTAGTAACAACAACAACAATAATAATACTAGTAACGACAACAAAAACAACAATACTAGTAACAACAACAACAATAATACTAGTAACGACAACAACAATACTAGTAACGACAACAACACTAGTAACAACAATAATAATACTAGTAACAACAACAACAATAATACTAGTAACAACAACAATACTAGTAACAACAACAACAATAATACTAGTAACAACAACTAGTAACAACAACACTAGTAACAACAACAATAATAATACTAGTAACTACAACAATAATAATACTAGTAACTACAACAATAATAGCAATACTAGTAACAACAACAATTATAATACTAGTAACTACAACAACAATAATACTGGTAACAACAACAATAATAATATTAATAATACTAGTAACGCTAATAATAATGATAACAACAAGGCTCTGTTCACACTTCTGCACTTGCTCTGTGTTGCAACGCAGTTACAGTGCAGAGGAAACACTGTACATTATTCTAGATGGGATAGTTCACATATCTGTGCTGCATTGCGCAATGCATTCAAAAAGCGCAGCAGACACCATTTTCAGCGCAACGCTTTAACAGCGCAGGTCAGTAGAAAGCTATGGCAATGCAAGCGCAATGCACGTATAGTACCTGTGTTGCGTTTGCGTTGCCATAGACTTTACTATTTACTTATTATGCAAAAAATGTTTTTCTTAAAAAAAAAAAGAACACAACGCAAATACACTTATAACGCATCAAAAGCGTAGTGTAGTGTAGTTGATGCAATTCACCTCTGGCATAATTATAAAGTGCGTGCTCTTAAAGTGGACCAGAACCCTTGGAGATCGGCCCAGAATCTATAAGATTCCCAGGCTGATTGATTCCCTCCCCCAGGGGCATCCAGAATCGGGACGCCCCGCTGTGTGAAACCCCCCAGGTCGCCCATAAACTCACCTGCTTTCCCGATCCAACAGCACATGTGCAAGCCGCAACTGCATCCCCGCTATCTCTCTAGCAGAAAGATGGAGGGAAAAAAAGGGAGGAGTAAGAAGAAGAAAGGAAGGAAATAAAGAAGAGCAATGAGAATGAGGGGAACAAAAGAAGAGGTGGATCCCCACAGGCCCTCCACCCAAAGGAGATCCCCGCAGGCCCTCCACCCAAAGGAGATCCCCGCAGGCCCTCCACCCAAAGGAGATCCCCGCAGGCCCTCCACCCAAAGGAGATCCCCGCAGGCCCTCCACCCAAAGGAGATCCCCGCAGGCCCTCCACCCAAAGGAGATCCCCACAGGCCATCCACCCAAAGGAGATCCCCGCAAGCCATTCACCCAAAGGAGATCCCCGCAGGCCCTCCACCCAAAGGAGATCCCCGCAAGCCATCCACCCAAAGGAGATCCCCGCAGGCCCTCCACCCAAAGGAGATCCCCGCAGGCCCTCCACCCATAGGAGATCCCCGCAGGCCCTCCACCCAAAGGAGATCCCCACAGGCCATCCACCCAAAGGAGATCCCCACAAGCCATCCACCCAAAGGAGATCCCCGCAGGCCCTCCACCCAAAGGAGATCCCCGCAAGCCATCCACCCAAAGAAGATCCCCACAGACCCTCCACCCAAAGGAGATCCCCACAGGCCATCCACCCAAAGAAGATCCCCACAGGCCCTCCACCCAAAGGAGATCCCCACAGGCCATCCACCCAAAGAAGATCCCCGCAGGCCCTCCACCCAAAGAAGATCCCCACAGACCCTCCACCCAAAGGAGATCCCCACAGGCCATCCACCCAAAGAAGATCCCCACAGGCCATCCACCCAAAGAAGATCCCCGCAGGCCCTCCACCCAAAGGAGATCCCTGCAGGCCCTCCACCCAAAGGAGATCCCCGCAAGCCATCCACCCAGAGGAGATCCCCGCAGGCCCTCCACCCAAAGGAGATCCCCGCAGGCCCTCCACCCAAGGGAGATCCCCGCAGGCCCTCCACCCAAAGGAGATCCCCACAGGCCCTCCACCCAAAGAAGGTCCCCACAGGCCCTCCACCCAAAGAAGATCCCCACAGGCCCTCCACCCAAAGAAGATCCCCACAGGCCCCCCACCCAAAGGAGATCCCCGCAGGCCCTCCACCCAAAGGAGATCCCCGCAGGCCCTCCACCCAAAGGAGATCCCCGCAGGCCCTCCACCCAAAGGAGATCCCCGCAGGCCCTCCACCCAAAGGAGATCCCCGCAGGCCCTCCACCCAAAGGAGATCCCCGCAGGCCATCCACCCAAAGGAGATCCCCGCAGGCCCTCCACCCAAAGGAGATCCCCGCAGGCCCTCCACCCAAAGGAGATCCCCACAGGCCATCCACCCAAAGGAGATCCCCGCAAGCCATTCACCCAAAGGAGATCCCCGCAGGCCCTCCACCCAAAGGAGATCCCCGCAGGCCCTCCACCCAAAGGAGATCCCCACAGGCCATCCACCCAAAGGAGATCCCCACAAGCCATCCACCCAAAGGAGATCCCCGCAGGCCCTCCACCCAAAGGAGATCCCCGCAAGCCATCCACCCAAAGGAGATCCCCGCAGGCCCTCCACCCAAAGGAGATCCCCGCAGGCCCTCCACCCATAGGAGATCCCCGCAGGCCCTCCACCCAAAGGAGATCCCCGCAGGCCCTCCACCCAAAGGAGATCCCCGCAGGCCCTCCACCCATAGGAGATCCCCGCAGGCCCTCCATCCAAAGGAGATCCCCGCAGGCCCTCCACACAAAGGAGATCTCCGCAAGCCATCCACCCAAAGGAGATCCCCGCAGGCCCTTCACCCAAAGGAGATCCCCGCAGGCCCTCCACCCAAAGGAGATCCCCGCAGGCCCTCCACCCAAAGGAGATCCCCACAGGCCATCCACCCAAAGGAGATCCCCGCAAGCCATTCACCCAAAGGAGATCCCCGCAGGCCCTCCACCCAAAGGAGATCCCCGCAGGCCCTCCACCCAAAGGAGATCCCCACAGGCCATCCACCCAAAGGAGATCCCCACAAGCCATCCACCCAAAGGAGATCCCCGCAGGCCCTCCACCCAAAGGAGATCCCCGCAGGCCCTCCACCCATAGGAGATCCCCGCAGGCCCTCCACCCAAAGGAGATCCCCGCAGGCCCTCCACCCATAGGAGATCCCCGCAGGCCCTCCATCCAAAGGAGATCCTCGCAGGCCCTCCACACAAAGGAGATCTCCGCAAGCCATCCACCCAAAGGAGATCCCCGCAGGCCCTTCACCCAAAGGAGATCCCCGCAGGCCCTCCACCCAAAGGAGATCCCCGCAGGCCCTCCACACAAAGGAGATCCCCGCAGGCCCTCCACCCAAAGGAGATCCCCGCAGGCCCTCCACCCAAAGGAGATCCCTGCAGGCCCTCCACCCAAAGGAGATCCCCGCAGGCTCTCCACCCAAAGGAGATCCCCGCAGGCTCTCCACACAAAGGAAATCCCCGCAGGCCCTCCACCCAAAGGAGATCCCCGCAGGCCCTCCACCCAAAGGAGATCCCCGCAGGCCCTCCACCCAAAGGAGATCCCCGCAGGCCCTCCACCCAAAGGAGATCCCCGCAGGCCCTCCACCCAAAGAGGGTAGCGGGGGATGTGGCAAGCGCATTTGGACTGGGTAAAGAAGGTGAGTTTATGGGCAACCTGGGGGGTTTCACACAGCAGGGCATCCCTGCTCGATAGATGAGCTCCTGGACAAAGGTGTGAATCTGAGCGCGCTGATTGGACCAGCGGCCGCGCATGCGTTGTAGGACCGGTAAGAGGTGAGTTCGTTGAGACGATCTGAGGGGGTTTCACACAGCGGGGCATCCCCGATCCTCCGGGGGCAAGGACCAAAACCCAGGATAGTCAAAATCTTTAATAAAAAAATCTATTAACTTTAACGCAACGGAGAGGTGTGAACCGAGCCTAATAATAATGACAGCAATAATAACAACAATATTAATATTACAATAGATTATAATAGTAATAGTAATAATATTATTATAGCAATAATAACAACAATATTAATATTACAATATATTACAATAGTAATAATAACAACAATATTAATATTACAATAGATTATAATAGTAATAGTAATAATATTATTATAGCAATAATAACAACAATATTAATATTACAATATATTACAATAGTAATAATATTATTATAGCAATAATAACAACAATATTAATTGCAAAAAAAGAGAAAGGGCCTGCACCACTAAAAGTGTAACAGAAAGGTGCTGACACACTCCCTCTATTTGGAGGGTAATTATGCTGCACTACAAGTATGGTGCCCAGATTAACCTACTGTGTCTATAAATATAATAAATAATAATAATAATAAATATAAGCCACACACTTATAATGTAATATATATCTCTATTTTATTATACAAGAATTGGTTAGCCCATACATAAAAGGACATACGTGACATACATTTAAAAAACAGAAATTAAAATTAAAGGGAGAAAGGATAAATTAAGGCCCTTATTTAAGAAGGGATAGCGTCAGGTAGCGGCTGGTTAATGAGAGGTAGCGACAGGTAGCGACTGGTGAAAGCCGGACACGGCACGCAATTACACATTTATCAAGCAGAATCTGTTTAGCGACTGGGATAGCGCCATGTAGCATCCGATTCATCATTTTCACAGCCTCAGCGTACAGCGCCGTCGTTCAGCCTTGCACAGCGCCAGGTATGACCTCTCGCTACCTGTCGCTCTCCCATACATTTCAATGGACGATCCTTTTCTTCTCTTTAAACTGGATTTTTGTTTTTTTTATTTTTTTCCAAAAAATCACAAATAATTCTGTGACCTCTCCTGACATTGAATAAGCAGTTTTTTCATAATTTTTTCATTTTTTATATATTTCCTCAGGAATGACATCACAGCTCTGCCATTAAAGTGTCATGTTACAATGTAATTCCATATGTTTTCGCTTTGTTACTGGTGGATAGATGCTGAAAAACAGACTTTAATCACACCGCCTCCTGCGCTCTGGGCTTCAGAGAAGCATTTTTCAGCGCCAGAGATTTGTGAGGCTGTTTTTTTCGCTGAATATGTTGTGAGTCGGTCGCTATGAGCAGTCGCTAACATGCGCTCCCATACAGCGCTGTACTGGTCAAATAGCAACTCCTCACAATGTATTCAACATTACTGAACAGCGACTGAGTCGCTATGAAGTAGCGACCCACGGCCGAGCACTGCGACTACTAGCGGGCGCTCTGAAAATGCCGCTACAGACGCTCATCTGTCGCTACCTGGCGTTAGTGATGAATCAGCCTGTTAGTCGCTATGAAGTAGCGACCCACGGCCGAGCACAGCGACTACTAGCGGGCGCTCTGAAAATGCCGCTACAGACGCTCATCTGTCGCTACCTGGCGCTAATGATGAATCAGCCTGTTAGTCGCTATGAACTAACGACCCACGGCCGAGCACAGCGACTACTAGCGGGCGCTCTGAAAATGCCGCTACACACGCTCATCTGTCGCTACGTGGCGTTAGTGATGAATCAGCCTGTTAGTCGCTATGAACTAGCGACCCACGGCCGAGCACAGCGACTACTAGCGGGCGCTCTGAAATGCTTGCTACAGACGCTCATCTGTCGCTACCTGGCGTTAGTGATGAATCAGCCTGTTAGTCGCTATGAACTAGCGACCCACGGTCGAGCACAGCGACTTCTAGCGGGCCCTCTGAAATGCCACTACACACGCTCATCTGTCGCTACCTGGCGTTAGTGATGAATCAGCCTGCCCGGCTCTTACAAGGTTCAGTAAATTAATTGAGTAAACGCCAAAGTTCCCTGTGTTTTTAAATGTATTTATTATTATTATTATTATATATTATAATAAAATAGAGATATATATTACATTATAAGTGTGCTGCTTATATTTATAGACACAGTAGGTTAATCTGGGGACCATACTTGTAGTACAACAACAATATTAATATTACAATATATTACAATAGTAATAATATAGTAATAGTAATAATATTATTATAGTAATAATAACAACAATAAGAAGAAGAACAATAATAATAATAATAGTAATGATAAATACATCTACAGGACTTCTCCCAGGCTCCGCCCCCTTTTCTGGATTCCCCTTCCATGTAACATTTGACACTCTCCAACCTCACAAAGATTTACAGGCCGATTCATCAATAGCGCCAGGTAGCGACAGATGAGCGCCAGTAGCGTGATTTTCACAGCGCCCGCTAGTATTCGCTGTGCTTGGCCGTTGTTCGCTTGTTGACAGCGACTCAGTCGGTGTGCGGTAATGTTGAATACGGGGTTAGGAGTCGCTGTTTCACAGGTTCCGCGCTGTATGGGTGCGCCTGACAGCGAATGGCCATAGCGACCGGCTCCCACCATATTCATTAACAAATCACGCTCAAAAAATTATCGCGCTGTGAAATGCTTGTTTAAACCCCAGAGCGCTGGCGGCGATGGCTTAAAAGTAGTTTTTAACCCCCAAACAGCGCGGAACCTGTCAAATAGCGACTCCTCACCCAATATTCAACATTACGTCGCTATCAACAACCGAACAACGGCCAAGCACAGCGAATACTAGCGGGCGCTATGAAAATGCCCCTACAGTCGCTCATCTGTCGCTACCTGCCGCTATTAATGAGTCGGCCTCCCCGAGTTGCCTTATTTTTATCCTTTGTGAAGCATCTAGAAATAAACGACGTGATACAAATCCTTTACAAATAGAAATAAACATCATAAAAGCCCATCACCTCCAATGACGCGTTATAATCGTGATTTAGGTCCGCCTCCTCAGCCGCCTCCACCAATCTCTAAAAGGAGCAGAGGAAAGGATGAAACAGAGAGAGGGGGGGGGAAGGGGAGTACGAGAAAAGATAAAGAGCAAGCAAGAGCGAGAAAGAAGAAGAGAGCAAAGGAAAACATAAAAAGGAGCGCGAAAAGAAAAAAGGAAGCGATGAAAAGCAATTACAAAAAGGGGCGACAGAAAAGAGAGCGAGTGCGAAGGACAGAGAGAAACAAAGAATGAATGCAAAAAAAAAAAAGAGTGATAGAGGCGATAAAAGAAGTAAAAAAAAGTGCAAAAGGAAAGGGGGTATAAAAAAAGAAGACAAATAGAGCAAAGAAAAACAAAAAAGGAAGAGATGTAAAAGTGATTACAAATGATAGAAAGAGGGCATGAAACCAGGCATAAAAAAAGTAAGAAATTAAAAAAAAGTAAAAGAAGAGAGAGAGAGAAAAAAAGAAATAAAAAGAGAGAAAGAAAGAGAGGGAGAGAAAGAGCCAGAGTAAGAAATAAAAATAAGGAGAGAAAGAAAGAGAGCGAGAGAGAGAAAGAAATAAAAAGAAATAGAAAGAAAGAGAAAGAAATAAAAAGAAAGAGCGAGAGAAAGAAATAAAAAGAGAGAAAGAAAGAGAGCGAGAGAGAGAAAGAAAGAGCGAGAGTAAGAAAAATAAACAGCGAAAGAGAGAAAGAAAGAGCGAGGGACAGAAAGAAATAAAAAAGAGAAAAATAAAAAGAAAGAAAGAGGGAAAGAAAGAGAGCGAGAAAAAGAGAGAGAGAAAGAGAGTGAGAGAGAAATAAAAAGAAAGAGAGAAAGAAAGAGAGCAAGACAAAGAGAGAGAGAGAAATTAAGAGAGTAAGAAAGAAAGAAAAAGAGTGAGAAAAGGATAGAGAGAAACAAAGAAAGAGAGAGAAACAGAGAGCAAGAGAAAGAGAGAGAAACCGAGAGCAAGAGAAAGAGAGAGAAAGAAAGAGAGCGAGAGAGAGAAATAAAGAGCGAAAGAAAGAAAAATAAAGAGCAGGAGCAAAAAGAAAGAAAGAGCAAAAGAGAGAAAGAAAGAGCGAGAGTAAGAAAGAGAGAGAAACAGCAAAAGAGAGAAAGAAAGAGCGAGGGAGATAAAGAAATAAAAAGAAAGAGAAAGAAGTAAAAAGAAAGAAAGAGGGAAAGAAATAGAGCGAGAGATAGAAAAAAAGAGAGCGAGAGAGAGAAAGAAACAAAAAGAAAGAGAGAAAGAAAGAGAGCAAGACAAAGAGAGAGAGAAATTAAGAGCGTAAGAAAGAAAGAAAGAGAGTGAGTGAGGGAGAGAGAGAAACAAAGAAAGCGAGAGAAACAGAGAGAAACAGAGAGCAAGAGAAAGAGAGAGAAAGAAAGAGAGAGAAAGAAAGAGAGTGAGAAATAAAGAGCGAGAGAAAGAAAAATAAACAGCAAGAGCAAAAGAGAGAAAGAAAGAGCGAGAGCGAGAGAAAGAGAAAGAAAGAGAGTGAGAAATAAAGAGCGAGAGAAAGAAAAATAAACAGCAAGAGCAAAAGAGAGAAAGAAAGAGCGAGAGCGAGAGAAAGAGAAAGAAAGAGAGTGAGAAATAAAGAGCGAGAGAAAGAAAAATAAACAGCAAGAGCAAAAGAGAGAAAGAAAGAGCGAGAGAAAGAAAAAGAAAGAAAGAAAGAAAGAAAGAAAGAGTGAGAGATAGAAAGAATGAGAGAAGAAAAAGAAGATAGGGCATAAAAGGGGAAAATGTGAATGAAAGAGTGCAAGGGGGTGAATGAAAAAGAACACAAAAAAAAGCAAAGAAAGAGCAAGATCAAAAAAAAAAAAAAAAAGAAAAAAAAAAAGAGAAAGAAACAGATGAGTAAAAACAATTGGTAAGAACACTATAGTCAGATCCAATACACAGTAAAGGCCTCAGTGGGGGGTCTGGGTGTGAGCGGAGCGCGCGCACTCACCTCCACGGCCTCCACCTTCCTGCGCAGCATTCTCTCCATCTCCTCGGAGAATTTCATCACCAGGTCCAGGCCGTCCACCTCCTCGATGCTGAGCGTCGGCTCCACGTCTTTATATTTCTGCCAGAGAAGAGAAGTGACAGGAGGTGACGCTCACTCACCTGCACATCACACGGGTTTATGGACATTTCACTTTAACAGATTACAATTAAAAAAAGAAAAAAAAACGCACACAACAACCGGGGCAAAGCTTAGTTCTGTGATTGGATTAGGCCTCATGAAATTGTGTCATCAGGCCAGGGAGAGAAAGAGGCAGAATGAAGAAACGGGTAAAAGAAGTAAGAGAGCGAAAGTAGTGCAAGGAGAGACAAGGAAGTAAGAGAGAGTAAAAGAAAGAAAAAAAAACAGAAAAAAAAATAAGAGTAATGCGAAGGAAGAGGGAGGAAAAAAAGGGAGGTGGAGAAGAAAGGCCTAGGAAAAAAAAAAGGGAGGGGAAAGAAGCAGAAAGAAAAAGGAAGGAAATAAAGAAGAGCAACGCGAGAAGAGGTGGAGAAAAAAGACAAAGGGAGGAGGGGAAAAAAAAAGGTGATAAAAGACGAAAGAAGGAGAAAGAAGCAGACATAAGAAGAAAGGAAGGAAATAAAGAAGAGCAATGCGAATGGGGGGAGGGGAAGAAGAGGTGGAGAAAAAAGACAAAAGGAGGAGGAAAAAAAAAAGGTGATAAAAGACGAAAGAAGGAGAAAGAAGCAGACATAAGAAGAAAGGAAGGAAATAAAGAAGAGCAACGCGAATGAGGGGGGAAGAAGAGGTGGAGAAAAAAGACAAAAGGAGGAGGAAATAAAAAAAAAGGTGATAAAAGACAAAAGTAGGAGAAAGTAGCAGACATAAGAAGAAAGGAAGGAAATAAAGAAGAGCAATGCGAATTGGGGGAAGGGAAGAAGAGGTGGAGAAAAAAGACAAAAGGAGGAGGAAATTAAAAAAAAAAAGTGATAAAAGACGAAAGAAGGAGAAAGAATCAGACATAAGAAGAAAGGAAGGAAATAAAGAAGAGCAACGCGAATGAGGGGGGAAGAAGAGGTGGAGAAAAAAGACAAAAGGAGGAGGAAAAAAAAAAGTGATAAAAGACGAAAGAAGGAGAAAGAAGCAGACATAAGAAGAAAGGAAGGAAATAAAGAAGAGCAACGCGAATGAGGGGGGAAGAAGAGGTGGAGAAAAAAGACAAAAGGAGGAGGAAAAAAAAAAGGTGATAAATGACAAAAGAAGGAGAAAGAAGCAGACATAAAAAGAAAGGAAGGAAATAAAGAAGAGCAACGCGAATGGGGGGAGGGGAAGAAGAGGTGGAGAAAAAAGACGAAAGGAGGAGAAAAAAAAAGTGATAAAAGACGAAAGAAGGAGAAAGAAGCAGACATAAGAAGAAAGGAAGGAAATAAAGAAGAGCAACGCGAATGAGGGGGGAAGAAGAGGTGGAGAAAAAAGACGAAAGGAGGAGGAGGAAAAAAAAAGGTGTAAAAGACGAAAGAAGGAGAAAGAAGAAGAAAGGGACGAAATAAAGAAGAGCAACACGAATGGTGGGAGGGGAAGTAGAAGTGGAGAAAAAAGACGAAAGGAGGAAAAAAACAAAAAGAGGGGAAAAAAAAAGAAAGAAGTAGAAAGAAGAATAAAGGAAGGAAATAAAGAAGAGCAACGCGAAGCAGGGGGAAAAAAGAAGAGGTGGAGAAGAAAGACGAAGTGATAAAAGACGAAAGGAGGAGGAAAAATGGGAGGAGTAAGAAGCAGAAAGAAGAAGAAAAGGCAAAAGAAGGGGAAGAAATGCAAAAGAAGGAGTATAACAGAGAAAGAAGGTGAGTTTCGGGGCAACCTCCAGGGTTTTACACAGTGGGGCATCCAGATTTGGGAGCGAGTATGCCTGCCCTGGAGTCTCATAGGATAGTCAAACATTCTGTGATTACTCACCTGTAGAATTGGTATTATGAGTATACAGTACATCCTGCTCCAAATATAATACTTACAGTTGGGATATACTCCGCCAGATGGCGCTGGACTGCAGAGACATTGAAAATAGGCTCCTCCCAGCCCCTCAAATACCCGGGACCTCCCACAAATCCCCAGCATTGAAAAGCAGTTAAGGAGAAGCCGGGAGAATTAAAACAACCCAAACTATCAACTATAACAATGGTAACAATCACCATACAGGGGATCCAAGAAAATGCAAACCAAGGGTGGGGTGGAGCAGGACGTACTGTATACTCATAATACTAATTCTACAGGTGAGTAATCACAGAATTGTATTATTCTTAGTATACAGTACGTCCTGCTCCAAATCTAATACTTACAGTTGGGACATCCAATAGCAGTGTCCGTAAGGTAGGGTGGGATCCCCAAGAAAAATCAGCAGCAGACAGTTTAAACCACTGCCGCCTGCAGAACCTTTCGGCCAAAAACAGCATCAGCTGAGGCCCAAACATCAACCTTGTAAAACTTTGAAAAGGAATGAACAGAAAACCAAGTAGCGGCCTTGCAAACTTGTTCAACAGAAGCCTGGTGCTGGAAGGCCCAAGAGGCACCAATAGCACGCGTAGAATGAGCAGTAAGGCGGAAGGGAGGATTCTTCCCCTTAGTAGAATAGGCCTGAATCACAGCCTGACGGATCCACTTGCTGATAGTGGACTTAGCTGGAGCCAGACCTTTCTTAGATCCAGACGGGAGCACAAAAAGAGCATCAGTCTTCCTGAAGGGCTCAGTAGCCACCAAATAGAACTTCAGAGTCCTGACCACATCCAGAGAATGTAAGACCTTCTCCTTAGGGTTACTAGGATTAGGACAAAGAGAAGGCAACACAATGTCCTGATTGAGATGAAAAGCAGACACAACCTTAGACAGAAAATTTGGCTTAAAACGAAACACCACCTTGTCCTGGTGTCTCTCACAGTAAGGGGGTTTGATGGAAAGTGCCGCCAACTCAGAAACACGCCTAACAAAAGTGATGGCCACCAAAAAGACTACCTTAAGTATAAGAATGGACAAAGGGACCTCACGCAAGGGCTCGAAGGGAGACCCCTGCAAGGCAGATAAGACCAAGTTCAAGTCCCAGACTGGTAACATAGGTTTACGTGGACACACGTGAGTAACCCCCTGGAAGAAAGTCTTGACCAGACGATGGTGAGCAAAGGATCTTTGGAAGAAAATGGCCAAAGCAGAAACATGACCTTTAAGGGTACTAAGCTGAAGACCCAAATCCAAACCATGTTGCAGGAATTCCAGAATCCTAGGGATAGAAAACGCCCGACAGGGAAGCGACTTAGACTCACACCAGTCAATGTAAGCATGCCATACCCTATAGTAGATAGATGACGAGGACTTCTTCCTAGCCTGAATCATAGTATGAACTACAGAGGCAGGCAGCCCCTTCTCCATCAAGATGGAGGTTTCAGCAGCCAGGCCGTCAAAGCCAGCGTTTGTAAATTGGGATGGCGTAGCTGCCCCTGAGTGAGCAGGTCTGGATCCTTGGGCAGAACATACTGATCTACTGCCAACTGCACGACGTCTGCGAACCACACCCTTCGTGGCCAACGGGGGGCCACCAGAATGGCTGGTACCCCTTCCTGAGCAATCTTGCGCAGCACCCTGCCCAACAGAGGAAAAGGAGGGAACACATAGAGAAGCTGAAAGCTCTTCCAATACATTGCTAGTGCATCCATGGCCAAGGCCAGAGGGTCCTGTGACAGAGAGACGAAGACTGGAAGCTTGTGATTGTGACGGGACGCAAACAGATCCACATCTGGCTGACCCCAGCGGTGGCACAGGAAGCGAAACACCCTGCTGCTGAGGGACCATTCTCCCGGACGAGAGGTCCCCCTGCTGAGGGAGTCTGCCTCCAGATTTTCCACCCCCGGGATGTACACAGCTGAGATGCAGGGAACATTCTCCTCCGCCCAAGACAGTATCAGGGACACTTCCTTGAGGGCCCTCTTGCTCCAGGTCCCTCCCTGATGATTGATGTAGGAAATCGCTGTCTGGTTGTCCGAGCGAACCTGAACCGCCCGTCCCCGAAGGTGTGGAGTCAATTGGGCGAGAACCAACCTTATCGCCCTCAATTCCAGAATGTTGATAGGGGTGTGGGCCTCCTGAGGGCCCCACTGACCCTGGAATTTCAGGGATTTCCATAAGCCCCCCCCAACCTGTCAGACTGGCATCTGTGGTGACTGTCTCCCAGCACAGGGCCAGAAAGGATCTGCCCACCAACAGGTTTCTTGAGTCCAGCCACCATGAGAGAGACCGTCTGGCCAGAGGGGACAGAACCAACACCTGATGCAGGGACCAAGGGTCCTGATCCCATACTGAAAGGGGGTAAAGCTGAAGAGGCCTCATGTGAAACTGAGCGTATGGAACCGCCTTGAAGAAAGACACCATCAGGCCCACCAGCTGCATCCTCTGCCGGATGAAGGGATGAGGGGAAGACATAAGGAACCTGGCTTGGGCCTGAAGACTCTCCACCTTCTGCTGAGGCAGAAAAATCTTGACCTGAGACATATCCAGAGTCATGCCCAGAAAGGACCTCACCATTGACGGTGACAGGAAAGACTTGGGATGGTTGATCACCCAGCCGAAATACTCCAGTGTGGACACCACCCGCTGAGTATCCAACTCGGCCTGCTGGAGAGATTGCGACATGATAATGTCATCTAAGTAAGGAAGGATGCGAATGCCCTGAGATCTCAGCAGAGCCATTACGCCCGCCAGCACCTTGGTGAATACCCTGGGAGCCGAGGTGATACCGAAAGGCAGAGCCACAAATTGATAGTGCTGATCCTCCAGAGCGAACCTGAGGAATCTCCGATGACCTGGAAATATTGGTACATGAAGGTAAGCGTCCTTGATGTCTACAGAGGTCAAGAGGTCCCCTGGATGTAGTGAATTGACAGCTGAGCGCAGAGTCTCCATGCGAAAGTTTTTGAATCTGACAAATTTGTTGAGGCGCTATAAATCCAGGATGGGTCTGATGGACCCGTCTTTTTTGGAAACGGTGAAAAGATTGGAATAGTAGCCTCTGCCCCTTTCCCTCAAAGGCACCTGGCAGATAACCCCCAACTCCAGAAGGTTTTGGACAGCAAGGCACAGACCCTGAGCTGACAGGGGGTTTTGAGCCATCCAGGATTTGATGAATCTTGGGGGCTGCCAGGCTGCAAACTCTATCTTCTAACCAGAGGACACTACCTCCTGAATCCACCGGTCTGAGATATGAAGCCTCCAGACGTGAGCAAAGAGCCAAAGCCGTCCCCCCACCCGGATGGGTGAGGGAGCCCCTTTATGCATGAGGGGGCTTGGGTGAGGTTTTGGCTTGGGACCCCAGGAGAGGCCAGGACGGCCACGTCCTCTGCCCCTTCCCCAGTGACCTCCATGGGCCCCAGTAAAGGAGCCTCCTCGACCAGGTCTGGAACCACGAAAGGATGGGAGAAGGGCACCCATCCCCTGAAAGGACTGAGACAGCCTCCTACGTTGAGGTAACCTACCGCCCTTGGCAAACAAATCCAAGCATTCACCAAAAAGACGCAGGCCCTTGAAAGGGAAACCAGTGAGAGCCTTCTTAGCAGCATTATCAGCTACCCACTGACGCAGCCAGAGCGGCGTATAGCTACCAACAGGGCAGAAGTTCTACCACACATTCCAATGGCATCATCCATAGCAGACAGGACATATGCAACAAATTCATAGCAAAGCAGGAGAGATCTATACTTTCTCCTCCTGCGTCATCAGAGGCCCCTTCTAAGAGGCTCTTAAGCAAACCCTTAATAGCAATAGCTGTAATGGCAGAGGCACAAACCGGGCGCAGCGCAGTCCCCACACAGGCAAAGGCATGGCAAGCCAGTTGGTCCATACGCCGGTCCTCACCATCCCTCAGGGTAGTAGTGTCAGCGGGATGCATGACAGATGTATTGGACAACCCCAGAACGGGCGAGTCCACCTCAGGAGGACATGACCAATGCTTAATCACATCAGCAGGAAAGGGATACCTTTTGTCCCAACGTTTGGGCACCCCTGGCAGCTTGCCAGGCCGTTCCCATTCTTTGAGCACCAGATTATTCAAGTGCGACTGCTCAGGGAATTCCAAACGTGGTTTAACCGTATGAAAGAGCTCACCCTGCTGCTGCAGAGTCACGGCAGGAGGGGAGATACAGAGCACTTCAAAAATGTGAGCCAAAAGCCTGTCAGTGTCATCTGAGGACCATAGATCTTTCCCAAAGCGAGACCCTGTACCACCATAAACCCTGGGTTGCTCCTCAGATGATTCTAAATCAGAGAGCAATTCCCCCTCCTCCAGGGGGGAATAACCAGTAGTGTCAAAAATTCCCTCAGCTTCCACAGGAAAGGAGGAGGCGGTGGGAGACAAATGCCGCTTGTTAGCAGAAGCCTTACGCGAGGCAGACCCAGCAATATGTTTCTCAATGCTGGCCACCCGTGCAGCCAAATCAGGCTGAGACTCCCCGCTGGTATGCCCCTCTCTGGGGGTCAGATGCAGGCGTGGGGGGGGTAGGCAAAGTCCGAGGGGGCGCAGGCCCAGCAACAGGTAACCTAGACTGCAGTGCCAGTACCTGCTGGGCGCAGGATACACATACCCTGACATCATCACCCATTGGGGATACCCCACACGCAACACATAGCCGGGCTTGTCCCGAAGGAACCCCAGGCTCATTATCCCCAGAAGCCTCCATATGGTGATTTGAACAGGCACAGTAGACCAGTAAGGGTTAATGCTAAAGAGCTACCCAGGATGCCCCAATAGACCTGCTAGGGAAGTGGGAGATAAAGAGGGGAGAGGGCCGGGAGAAACCACAGGGCCGAAGCGTTATCCCGCCTGAAAGACACAACAATATATTACCATAAGAATAAAGCATAAGAACAAAGAAAGAAGAAGAAAGGAAATAAAGAAGAGCAACGTGAAGCAGGGGGAAAAAAGAAGAGGTGGAGAAGAAAGACAAAGTGATAAAAGATGAAAGGAGGAGGAAAAATGGGAGGAGTAAGAAGCAGAAAGAAGAAGAAAAGGCGAAAGAAGGGGAAGAAAGACAAAAGGAGTATAAGAACAGAGAAAGAAGGTGAGTTTCGGGGCAACCTCCAGGGTTTTACACAGTGGGGCATCCAGATTTGGGGGCGAGTATGCCTGCCCTGGAGTCTCATAGGATAGTCAAAATCCTGGGTTTTGGTCCACTTTAAAGTGGACCTATACCCAGAAAGGAAGTTTATATTGTCCCGTTTTATCCCCAGCTCAGGGCCCCAAAACAGCCTGTGTCTCTTTTTTTTACTAAAGCCTTTGCCCAGTACTCCTAAAAAACACTAACAGGAAGCAGTCTGCTGTTCTAATGGCGGCCATATCCACCACACCTGCAGCTTTACTGGCATATACGTCACCACACTCTGACTCTTTCTAGGCCAGGAGAGGTCACACAATTATTTGAGAGAAAAATGAAAAGAAATAAAACCCTGTTTAAACAGAAGAAAAGGAACGTCCATTGAAATGTATGGGAGAGCGACACTGAGCGACAGGTGCTACATGGCGCTCTGGAAGCTAGAGCACCGGCGCTATACACTGAGCCGCCTGTAATAATACATGTGACGCTACATGGCGCTGTTAGAGTCGCTCACCAGATTCGCTTTCTTAAATGTGGTTTTGCGTACAGCGCCCTGCGTTCACCAGACGCTGCCTGCCGCTACGAGGCGCTACCTGGCGCTATTCCTTCTTACATAACCCCCCATAGGGACATAGCAGAACATTTATATCACTAATACTTTCATTATATATTACCATGACAGAGTTCATAGATACAATGTAACACCATAGAATAATAATAGTACACACATACAGTAACATAACAAGAGGAGGGGGCAGTGCCTGGCGCTGTGGATGGGGGCAGAGGGGGGATTACGGAATGACACTTGACGGACGCAGAATCACTGTACGATTAGAGAATCAGCTGGTGACCTGTTAATCCCGACAATGGCACGTCCCCCCCCTTCCGTGTGTGCGCGCAGAATGAGGGTGACATGTCAGGCCGGATTAACCTCTGCATCGCCAGACACCACCGATGCTTCATTTTAGATGCCCGCCTGCATGTTGCCGGTGGGGGGACTTTTAAAGAGGAACAAAACCCGGGGTCTTCACTATTCTGTGTTTTTTTGCTCTTGCTGACTGTTCCGTATTACTGTCACAAAAGGCGGGCCACAGGGCTGCACATGTGCTTTGGGATCGCAAGAGAGGCGAGTTTTGCCATTAAATAGTCTCCCTCTTTGTCAAGCGTTCCGATTTGTGTGCAACCCCCTCACCCCATTCGGGCTGCACATTGGGTTTAGGGCTGGGTTTGGGATGAGGGTTGGGTTCGGAAGTCTAGTGTGCTGTGGGTTCGGTTCAAGATTGTGGCAGACTGCAGGTTGGATTTGGAGATCTATTCGGCTGCGGGTTGGATTTGGACTTGTAGTGGTCTGCAGGTTGGATTTGGACTTGTAGTGGTCTGCAGGTTGGATTTGGACTTGTAGTGGTCTGCAGGTTGGATTTGGACTTGTAGTGGTCTGCAGGTTGGATTTGGACTTGTAGTGGTCTGCAGGTTGGATTTGGACTTGTAGTGGTCTGGAGGTTGGATTTGGACTTGTAGTGGGCTGCAGGTTGGATTTGGACTTGTAGTGGGCTGTATGTTGGATTTGGACTTGTTGTGGTCTGCAGGTTGGATTTGGACTTGTAGTGGGCTGTATGTTGGATTTGGACTTGTAGTGGGCTGCAGGCTGGATTTGGACTTGTAGTGGTCTGCAGGTTGGATTTGGACTTGTAGTGGTCTGCAGGTTGGATTTGGACTTGTAGTGGTCTGGAGGTTGGATTTGGACTTGTAGTGGGCTGCATGTTGGATTCGGACTTGTAGTGGGCTGCAGGTTGGATTTGGACTTGTAGTGGTCTGCAGGTTGGATTTGGACTTGCAGTGGTCTGCAGGTTGGATTTGGACTTGTTGTGGTCTGCAGGTTGGATTTGGACTTGCAGTGGTCTGCAGGTTGGATTTGGACTTGTAGTGGTCTGGAGGTTGGATTTGGACTTGTAGTGGGCTGTATGTTGGATTTGGACTTGTAGTGGTCTGGAGGTTGGATTTGGACTTGTAGTGGGCTGTATGTTGGATTTGGACTTGTAGTGGTCTGCAGGTTGGATTTGGACTTGTAGTGGTCTGCAGGTTGGATTTGGACTTGCAGTGGTCTGCAGGTTGGATTTGGACTTGTAGTGGTCTGGAGGTTGGTTTTGGACTTGTAGTGGGCTGTATGTTGGATTTGGACTTGTTGTGGTCTGCAGGTTGGATTTGGACTTGTAGTGGTCTGGAGGTTGGATTTGGAGATCTATTCGGCTGTGGATTGGATTTGGACTTGCAGTGGTCTGGAGGTTGGATTTGGACTTGTAGTGGGCTGCATGTTGGATTTGGACTTGTAGTGGTCTGCAGGTTGGATTTGGACTTGTAGTGGTCTGCAGGTTGGATTTGGACTTGTAGTGGTCTGCAGGTTGGATTTGGACTTGTAGTGGTCTGCAGGTTGGATTTGGACTTGTAGTGGGCTGCATGTTGCTTTAAGGTTTGTTGTCAGTGAAGCAACCGGTTGCAGCCTGGATCTGGATTGGGGTTATTGCGGGCTGCAGGGACTGTGTTAGGCTGAGGGTTTGGTCTGGCATTCTGGTGGGCTGCAAGTTGGGATCAAGGTTGTGAACTGTGGGTTTGGGATTGATGGGCAGTGGGTTTGGAGTTCTGGTGGGCTGGGTTTGAGGTTATGGAGGACTGCAGGTTGGAATCGATGGGCTGTGTTCGGGGTTGTGGTAAAAATGAAGGTTGTGTTTAAAGTTGTGGTTTGGTCTGGAGTTTCCAATGGACTGAGGCTTGGTTTTGGTGGACTGTGGCTTGGTTCTGGTGGGCTATGGGTTTGGAGTCCTGGTGGGTTGTGGTTACAATGGGCTGCAGTTTGGGTTTGTGGTAGCGTTGGGATGCTGGTTAAGATATCTGGTTAAAAAAGTTGGGATGGGAGCTCTGTTGCAATGCGAGGTTGGTTTTGGATTCTGGTAAGCTGCAGGCTGTGATGGTTTATAGGCTGGGTCTGGAATTCAGGAGGGCTGGGTTTGGCTGTGGGTTGGGTTGGGAATTCTGGTGTGCTGCGGATTCGGTTCAAGATTGTGGCAGACTGCAGGTTGGATTTGGTGGACTGCGAGTTTGTTTTGAAGTTCTAGTGGGCTGCAGGATGGATTTGGAGAGTGGGTTTGGAGCTCTGCTGGGTTGGGTTTGAGGTTATGGAGGACCGCAGGTTGGAATTGATGGACTGTGGGATAGAATTAGAGTACTGGTGGACTGCATGATTTGTTTGGGGTTGTGATGAACTGAGAGTTGTGTTTAAAGTTGTGGTTTGGTCTGGAGTTTCTGATGGACTGTGGCTTGGTTTTGGTGGGCTGTGGGTTTGGAGTCCTGGTGGGCTGCAATTTGGGTTTGGGCTTGTGGTGGGCTGCAGGTTGTGTTTGGTGTTGTTGTCCACGAGAGGTTGCATTTGGGGTTATGGCCTGGATCTGGATTTGGGGTTATGGTGGGCTACAGGTAGGTCCTGAGGTTTTGGTATGGCCTTCTTGTGGGCTGCAGGTTGGGACCAAGGTTGGGCTGTGGGTTTAGAGTCCTAGTGGGTTGTGGTTCCAATGGGCTGCAGTTTGGGTTTGTGGTTGCGTTAGGCTGCTGGTTAAGATATCGTGGACTGAAAGTTGAGATGGGAGTTGCACTGCAAGGTTGGTTTTGGATTCTGGTAAGCTGCAGGCTGTGATTGGGGTTGTGGTAGTTTAAAGGCTGGGTCTGGAGTTTTGGTGGGCTGCAGGTCGGATTTGGAATTCAGGAAGGCTGCACATTGGGTTTAGGGCTAGGTTTGGCTGAGGGTTGAGTTTGGAATTCTGGTGTACAGTGGGTTCGGTTCAAAATTGTGGCAGACTGTGAGTTTGATTAGGAGATCTAGAGGGCTGCAGCTTGGGTTTGGGCTTATGTTGTGTTTGGGGTTGATGTCAGTGAGGAGTTGTGTTAAGACGGGCTGCAGGTAGGGGCTGGGTCTGTGTTAGGCTGAGGTTGGGATCAAGGTTGTGAACTGTGGGTTGGAATTGATGGGCCGTGGGTTTGGAGTTCTGGTGGGTTATTGTTACAATGGGGAGCAGTTTGTGTTTGTGGTTGCGTTGGGCTGCTGGTTAATATATTGTGGACTGAAATTTGGGATTGGAGTTCTGTTGGGCTTCTGGTTGGGTTGGGGTTGTAGGTTTGGAATTCAGGTGGGTTGCACATTGGGTTTAGGGCTGGGTTAGGTCAAGGGTTGGATTTCTGGTGTGCTGTGAGTTGGGTTTGAGGTTGTGGTGGGCTGTAGGTTTGGAGACGACATGGTGGATTGGTTTGACCTCCAAGCGTGGAATGAAATCTGTATTTGTTCCGAGATATCCATAAGGCTTTATATCCTGACCCTCATCCTTCCACCCCCCCCAAAAAAAAGTTGGAGTTCCCCTTTAGAAGCCCCGGCTGCTGCACTGACAGGTCTCTCCAGCACTGCGTCATGTACTTGCTTGTATCCGGCACGTGTCCCTCAGACTAATCCCAGCGCTTCTCTTAATCCTTTCCTGGCCTGTTGTCCTCGCCGAGGTCATATGACCTGATTACCGCCGCGACATGTGACCACCAGAGCCTGGCAGATACTGAGCAGCTTTACCTCACCACAACCAGCAACTCTTCCCCTTCTGTATCCTCCCTTATACCCTAATAGAGTGTAAGCTCTTCCCCTTCTGTATCCTCCCTTATACCCTAATAGATTGTAAGCTCTTCTCCTCCTGTATCCTCCCTTATACCCTAATAGAGTGTAAGCTCTTCTCCTCCTGTATCCTCCCTTATACCCTAATAGAGTGTAAGCTCTTCCCCTTCTGTATCCTCCCTTATACCCTAATAGATTGTAAGCTCTTCTCCTCCTGTATCCTCCCTTATACCCTAATAGAGTGTAAGCTCTTCTCCTCCTGTATCCTCCCTTATACCCTAATAGAGTGTTAGCTCTTCTCCTCCTGTATCCTCCCTTATACCCTAATAGAGTGTAAGCTCTTCTCCTCCTGTATCCTCCCTTATACCCTAATAGATTGTAAGCTCTTCTCCTCCTGTATACTCCCTTATTCCCTAATAGAGTGTAAGCTCTTCTCCTCCTGTATCCTCCCTTATACCCTAATAGATTGTAAGCTCTTCTCCTCCTGTATACTCCCTTATTCCCTAATAGAGTGTACGCTCTTCTCCTTCTGTATCCCCCCTTATACCCTAATAGAGTGTAAGCTCTTCTCCTCCTGTATCCTCCCTTATACCCTAATAGAGTGTAAGCTCTTCTCCTCCTGTATCCTCCCTTATACCCTAATAGAAGCTGTAGGATTGGTCACATACCTTCTGCAGGAGGAGGGAGCCAGAGTATTTGGTGATGATGGAGTACATCTCCTTTCCAAACCTATCGGCCCAGATCTTCACCCTGCGAGAAAAAGAAAAACAGCACTGAAGATAAAGACCTCTTTGAGAGAGAGCTCAGAAATATATATCTATATATTACAAACTTAAAGTGCGTCCATCTTCTGCTAAACATTGTTTGAATGTAAACAACGCAACATTTACACAAGAGAAGCTCTGATAAAAGCGATTGAAAATAGAGAGAGAAACAAAAGAAGTCTAAAAGTCACACGTGCTCATTGTGCGACCCCAATATGCAAAGGCCAGCGGCTCCGAGGGTGCTGGCAGACGCATCCCCCGATTCCCTCTAGCAGGGAGTGTCAGCGAGTGTGCCCGCTCCTGCCGTTCACAAATGCCTGGCGCGGGAAGGCGCCCTGCTAGAGGAATAGTGGGGATGAGGCCGCGGCTCGGGGATGCGCCGTTGGATTGGGAAACAAGGTAAGTGAACGGGGCGACCTGGGGGGTTTCACACAGCAGGGCATCCCGATGTTGGATGCCCCAGAGGGAGGGAATCGATCGGCCCGGGAATTTTATAGATTCCCGGGCCGATCTCGCTGGGTTTTTGTCCTCTTTAAAGCAACAAATGCAATAAAGGGCGACATTTGGCCACAAAAGCTGTATAAAAAAATCCTGAAGAATCAATATGTTATTAACACAATTATTAAGCATTAATACTTACAAACAAAAAATGATGGGGCTGCCAGCAAGTCCCAAAAATCAAAAAAAGCCGCACTCAGCAATTTAAAAATGTATATGCCATGCCTTTATTGAAATATGCATATACAAGGCTAATAATGGTTAAATAAAAGAAGGGGACCTTAATTATATGGCTCTAATACATCAAGTATAATTATCATAAATGAAAGCAGTCTATTAAAAAAAAAAAATTCTCTCGTTCTGCAAAAAATGTGCAATGTGCACTGTAAAGTGCCAATAGTGCTGTCTCAAAGTGCAACGGGCAGGCTGATTCATCACTAGCGCCAGGTAGCGACAGATGAGCGTCTGTAGCAGGCATTTTCAGAGCACCCGCTAGTAGTCGCAGTGCTCGGCCGTGGGTCGCTACTTTATAACGACTCAGTCGCTGTTCAGTAATGTTGAATACATTGTGAGGAGTCGCTATTTGACCAGTACAGTGCTGTATGGGAGCGCATGTTAGCGACTGCTCATAGCGACCGACTCACACCATATTCAGCAAAAAAACAGCCTCACAAATCTCTGGCGCTGAAAAATGCTTCTCTGAAGCCCAGAGTGCAGGAGGCGGTGTGTTTAAAGTCTGTTTTTCAGCATCTATCCACCAGTAACAAAGCGAAAACATATGGAATTACATTGTAATAACATTGTAACATGAACACTTTAATGGCAGAGCTGTGATGTCATTTCTGAAGAAATATATAAAAAATGAAAAAAATGTGAAAAAACTGCTTATTCAATGACAGGAGAGGACACAGAATTATTTGAGATTTTTTGAAAAAAAAAAAACAAAAAAAATAAATATCCCGTTTAAAGAGAAGAAAAGGTTCGTCCATTGAAATGTATGGGAGAGCGACAGGTAGCGAGAGGTCATACCTGGCGCTGTGCAAGGATGAACGCCGGCGCTGTTCGCTGAGGCTGTGAAAATGATGAATCAGACGCTACATGACGCTATTCCAGTCACTAAACAGATTCTGCTTGATAAATGTGAAATTGCTGCCGTGTCCGGCGTTGACCAGTCGCTATCTGTCGCTACCTCTCATTAACCAGGCGCTACCTGACGCTATCCCTTCTTAAATAAGGGCCTAAGTATATAAAGTGATAACTGCTATGTAAAAAACAAGTGCTATATAACATACAATGTAATATAACTGCCGAAGACAAAATAAGAATGATATCACCAAGTCAATAGAGATGGAGCCGGGTCCCCTCACCAAACAGCCTCTCAGACTGTCAACGCGTTGCGTGCGGGGTTACCCAGCGCTTCGTCAGGACGAGCATTAATACTTAATGTAATAATAATATAATAATAATTATTATAATTAATAACTATTAATATAATATAATTATAATATTAATTATTATTAAGCACTAATACATGACACAAAAACACAGGAGAAAATCTGGGACAAAACATTGGGAAGCCGGAATCAGGAATTCACCCACACGCCGCGGGGGGAAAAAAAATACTACAGATTGGAGAAGAGAAACTCATCTATAACATAGTAGCTGGAGAGAAAATTTACCAATGCTTGACTAAGGTGGACCATAACCCACGGCCATTGCTAGATCACTTCCCCCATGGGGGCATCCCGGAGCAGCCAACGGGGGAACCAGGAAGAGGGGAGACTATGACCGATTCAGGCAGGATACACAATGAGGCATCCCAAATCAGGATTCCCCACCAGAGAGAGTTGTGTTCCGCTTTAAGTGTGCTTTAGGCCCTTATTTAACAAGGGATAGCGCCAGGTAGCGACTGGTGAGCAGCCGGTAATGACGGCACCGCCACGAGAACGCCGGCTCCCCACCACAATCACACATTTATCAAGCCAATCCTGCTTAGCGACGGAGATAGCGCCATATAGCGACTCATTCATCATTATTCCAGCCTCAGCCCACAGCGCCAGCGTCCGACCTTGAACAGCGACAGGTATGACCTCTCGCTACCTGGCGCTCTCCAATGCATTTCAATGGAACAATCTTTAAATATTCATAATTAATTGTTATTAATGTTTTTTTTTTTTTTTTTTTTTTAAATGTGAAAAATTCTGTGACCACTTCTGCAATGTTAGATATTTTTTTTAAGGTAAAAAAAAAAAAAAAAAAAATTGTGCAGAATTGATATTACAGGTCTGATATTAATGTATTAAAGTGGACCAACACCCACCCATCTATAAGATTCCCGGGCCGATCACCTCCCTCCCCGCGGGACATCCGAGATCGGGATGTCCCGCGGGGTGAAACCCCCCCAAACACCCCAAACTCCTTACCTTATCTTCCGCCTCCCTCGCGCCCCTCTAGACATGCGCGCGCCCGCCGTCTGTGAATGGCCGGCGCGGGCACGCGCGCGTCAAGAGGGACGCGCAGGAGGCGGAGGAGCCGCTTGTCCGCGGCTTGTCCGACGGCGCTGGGAGCGGGGAGAGGTGAGTTGTTCGGGGGGTTCGGGGGGGTTTCACACAGCGGGGCACCCCGATCAGGGTGCCCCACCGAAGTGGACCAAGACCCAGGATAGTCAAAATCCTGGGTGTTGGTCCACTTTAATATTACAAAATGTTATTATAAACTTGTTTTTTTTTGGTTTCCAAAAATATGGTGGTTTGGGGGTTAAAAAACTACTTTTAACCCATCGCCGCCAGCGCTCTGGGGTTTAAACAAGCATTTCACTGCGCGAGAATTTTTTGAGCGTGATTTGTTAATGAATATGGTGGGAGCCGGTCGCTAGGGCCAGTCGCTATCATGCGCTCCCATACAGCGCGGAGCCTGTCAAATAGCGACTCCTCACCTAATATTCAACATTACTGCACACTGACTGAGTCGCTGTCAACAACCGAACAACGGCCAAGCACAGCGACTACTAGCGGGCGCTGTGAAAATACCGCTACAGCCGCTCAACTGTCGCTACCTGGCGCTATTAATGAATCGGCCTCCCCGTACTTATTAATGTGCACCGTGGGATAACTAGAGAGTTAAGCAAAGCTGGGTGTTTAGGGGGTTACACACAGTGGGGCACCCCGAACCGGGAATCCCTCTTACGAGCGCTGGGTTTTGTTCCTCTTTAAAGGGAAATTCTAGGTAAAAGGTTCAGGTCGCCCGCTTTTTTTTCTCCTTGTACTGGCTCTGATTGGCTCATCATTTTTTCATTCATCCTGCTTTATATTTCTCGAGTGAACCCTAGTGAACCCGCTCTCTTCTGCCGGGCCTCCTTAGTTATTGCTCTGCCACTATCTGTCCGTGAAGGTCCCTGAAAAGTGTAATTCATTAAAGTGGACCAAAACCCAAGATTTTGACTATCCTGGGTTTTGGTCCTTGCTGATAAGGGATACCCCGCTGTGTGAAACCCCCCCAAGTCGCCCGAACAAACTCACCTCTTCCCGGTCCTATGGCGCATGTGCGGCCGCTTATCCAATTAGCGCTCCAACCCCTTTGTCTGGGGCGAGCAGATCCGAGCACACTGGTGGCCACTTCCCCCGCTACGGCCATTTACAAATGCTTGGCGCGGGGCATCCTGATTTTGGATGCCCCAGGGGGAGAGAATTAAACATCTTATAGATTCCTGGGCCGGTCTCCGTGGGTTTTGGTCCATTTTAAGGGGGAGATGAGCCAGCAAAACGGAGCAAGTTCAATAGGGTTTATCAGAGAATGCAAAGTGCTGGTGAATAGAAGACGCCGCCCCTGACAGCCAGCACGGAGCGAGCAGAAAGCAGCCTGATTAACCCTTTCCTGGAACGTCCCTTTAAATCAAACAAAAGAAATGCAACAATGTATCAACATGTCAGTATAGAGGTGTCGCATTTATTTATCGTTACTTTATTATCCTGATGATAATAATGGAGGTGTGTACTCCGCCATGTCGGTTGTTCTCGCGCGCTGCTCTGGGTGTCCTCGAAGTCCCTGTGTGAGCCAGCACCCCCCCCCCCCCCCACCCGCTGCCTCCACACTCACTGTGTCGCTCTGATCACAGTCTCTCGGAACGTGTAGGCAGCAAACAGTCGGTTCTCATCTGTGCTGCCAAATTCATGTTATTACTCTGAAAAAAAATCCCTTCTCTGAAAAACAAGCGAAGGAAGAAGGGGGGGGGAGGGGCGGCATGTCACATCATAAAGACAGCCAGCCAAGAGACACACAGTGTATACAGAGGGAGAAGAGCTTACACTCTATTAGGGTATAAGGGAGGATACAGAGGGAGAAGAGCTTACACTCTATTAGGGTATAAGGGAGGATACAGAGGGAGAAGAGCTTACACTTTATTAGGGTATAAGGGAGGATACAGAAGGAGAAGAGCTTACACTCTATTAGGGTATAAGGGAGGATACAGAAGGAGAAGAGCTTACACTCTATTAGGGTATAAGGGAGGATACAGAAGAAGAAGAGCTTACACTCTATTAGGGTATAAGGGAGGATACAGAAGGAGAAGAGCTTACACTCTATTAGGGTATAAGGGAGGATACAGAAGGTGAAGAGCTTACACTCTATTAGGGTATAAGGGAGGATACAGAAGGAGAAGAGCTTACACTCTATTATGGTATAAGGGAGGATACAGAGGGAGAAGAGCTTACACTCTATTAGGGTATAAGGGAGGATACAGAAGGAGAAGAGCTTACACTCTATTAGGGTATAAGGGAGGATACAGAGGGAGAAGAGCTTACACTTTATTAGGGTATAAGGGAGGATACAGAGGGAGAAGAGCTTACACTCTATTAGGGTATAAGGGAGGATACAGGAGGAGAAGAGCTTACACTCTATTAGGGTATAAGGGAGGATACAGGAGGAGAAGAGCTTACACTCTATTAGGGTATAAGGGAGGATACAGAGGGAGAAGAGCTTACACTCTATTAGGGTATAAGGGAGGATACAGAGGGAGAAGAGCTTACACTATATTAGGGTATAAGGGAGGATACAGAAGGAGAAGAGCTTACACTCTATTAGGGTATAAGGGAGGATACAGGAGGAGAAGAGCTTACACTCTATTAGGGTATAAGGGAGGATACAGGAGGAGAAGAGCTTACACTCTATTAGGGTATAAGGGAGGATACATGAGGAGAAGAGCTTACACTCTATTAGGGTATAAGGGAGGATACAGAGGGAGAAGAGCTTACACTCTATTAGGGTATAAGGGAGGATACAGAGGGAGAAGAGCTTACACTCTATTAGGGTATAAGGGAGGATACAGGAGGAGAAGAGCTTACACTCTATTAGGGTATAAGGGAGGATGTAGGAGGAGAAGAGCTTACACTCCATTAGGGTAGTACAGGTAGCAATAAAGGAACATGGAGAGGAAACTGCTGCAGCACAATATAGTCTCTTCAGTCTAAAACACAACAGATTGTGGTTCTGCTTTCAATATAAATGACATCTAACCAGAATGTCCTGGACAGTGGAGGTAGAAGCATGGGCAGGTATAGATAAAATATAATTGGATGCATGCTGGGATTTGTAGTTTCAGCCTTTCTAGGCGGATGTACTCCTGCAGCGGGAAGCGGGTGGGGGGGGGGGCATAGCGGTAGTAGTAGAGAGCTGTTGGCAAGTGGGTAGGTGTGTGTCAGGGAGGGGGGTAGGCACATGTTAAAGAATTACTAAACAACTCTGGGGGCCGGAAAGACAGCAGACGGTTTTGGCAGACGTCAATATAAAGACAGGAAATGTTAGGGTGTAAAATGTATTATTATTATATGTTTAATAATAAAGCGCCATCATTGTCCATGGCGTGGTACAAAGTAGTGATTACAGACAGTGTAACAACTTAAAATACAGGAGTATTTGGGGTAAAATAGGATATAAGTTCACAGATACATAGTGATACTAAAATAAATGAGGGCCCTGGCCTTGTGGGCTTACAATCTAAGGGAAATATAAAGATGTGGGGCACACAGAAGACTCCTGGGGTATTTATTCTGGGGTAGCAGTGGAGCTGGGGCAGATTAGGTACAGTATATAGTTGGGGCAGGTAAGTCACATAATAATGTGGTGTATAGCTGGGGCATGGCTGTTGGTAGGTACAGTATATAGTTGGAGCAGGTAAGTAACATAACAACGAGGCCTATAGCTGGGACATAGGTGTAGGCAGGTATAGTATATAGTTGGGGCAGGTAAGTCACATAATAATCAGGTGTATAGCTGGGGTGTGGGTGTAGGTAGGTACAATATATAGTTGGGGCAGGTAAGTCACATAATAATCAGGTGTATAGCTGGGGTGTGGGTGTAGGTAGGTACAATATACAGTTGGGGCAGGTAGGTCACATAATAATGTGGTGTATAGCTGGGGTGTGGGTGTAGGTAGATACAATATATAGTTGGGGCAGATTAGTTACATAATAATGGGGTGTATAGCTGGGGCATGCGTGTAGGTAAGTACAGTAAATACTTGGGGCATGTAAGTCACATAATAATGGGGTACATAGCTGGGGCATGCGTGTAGGTAAGTACAGTAAATACTTGGGGCAGGTAAGTCACATAATAGTGGGGTACATAGCTTGGGCATTGGTGTAGGTAGGTACACAGACCAGGTAAATCAGACCAGGCAGTGGTTAGAGGGCAGGTACATTAGTAGTGTACAGTAGTGGAGTCTACAGCTGGGGCAGGTTAGTAGGCAATAGCGAAGCGTACAGTAAGGGCAGGTAAGTAGTCAGTAGTGGAGTGTACAGCTGGGGCAGGTAAGTAGTCAGTAGTGGAGTGTACAGCTGGGGCAGGTAAGTAGTCAGTCGTGGAGTGTACAGCTGGGGCAGGTAAGTAGTCAGTAGTGGAGTGTACAGCTGGGGCAGGTAAGTAGTCAGTAGTGGAGTGTACAGCTGGGGCAGGTAAGTAGTAAGTAGTGGAGTGTACAGCTGGGGCAGGTAAGTAGTCAGTCGTGGAGTGTACAGCTGGGGCAGGTAAGTAGTCAGTAGTGGAGTGTACAGCTGGGGCAGGTAAGTAGTCAGTAGTGGAGTGCAGGGCTGTGGAATGGAGTCAGAAATAAAATGTAGCGACTCAGCATAAAAAGGAAACAAGTCTTTCCTAATATTGTCTAATAAATGTCATTTTCATTGGAAGTTTATAAACATTAATGACAATGTTTCTATGCTAAATTATTGTATGTTCTCTGTGTGTAACAATCAGTGATAAGCAGCAGCAGCAGCAGCAAGCGGGTGATGGTGATATATCTAGTGATAGATAATTCATTCTCCAGTCTCTGTCCCTTATACTCGGGATCTTTATGCTGCCGCCAAGCACTAATGTTACAATGCCTGAAACTCATAGGAATTTAAATTGATTGTCCAGGCAGAAACAAGTCTATACTCACCTGCAGCTCCTCCGGGCAGGTCCGGATGTTCCCCCGCAGCTCCTCTATACAGCGCCGGCTTACCCATACTGACCAATGGCGGGGAGCATCCATGGAGCCTTGTTTAAGACCCACAAGCCTACTCCCAATATTTGAAATGGAGGGGGCATCCCAAACCTGCGGCCTTATTTATCAAGGGCTAGCGCCAGGTAGTGTCTGACGAGCGCCAGGTACCGCCAGCTAACGGCGGCTACCGAATCAAGTACGCCCGGCGGCGGTCACAATGACGCATTTATCACGCTAAATGAGGCTAGCGCCGGCGAGAGCGTCAGCTAGCGCGGGATTCATCATGTAGCCGACTGCAACGAACAGCGCCGCTGCTAATCCCATCACAGCGACAGGTATGACCTGGCGCTCCCTGGCGCTCCCCAATGCATTTCAATGGAGCAATCTTTAAATAATCATAATTAATTGCTATTAATGTTTTTTTTTTTTTAATGTCAAAAATTCTGTGACCACTTCTGCAATGTAAGATTTTTTTTTAAAGCTAAAAAAAAAAAAAAAAAAAAAATTTGTGCAGAATTGATATTACAGGTCTGATATTAATGTATTCATATTACAAAATGTTTTGAAAAACATGTTTTTTTTTTCCTAAAAATATGGTTGTTTGGGGGTTAAAAAACTACTTTTAACCCATCGCCGCCAGCGCTCTGGGGTTTAAACATGCATTTCACAGCGCGAGAATATTTGGAGCGTGATTTGTTAATGAATATGCTGGGAGCCGGTCGCTATGGCCGTTCGCTGTCATGCGCTCCCATACAGCGGGGAACCTGTCAAACAGCGACTCCTCACCCAATATTCAACATTACCGCACACCGACTGAGTCGCTGTCAACAGCCGAACAACGGCCAAGCACAGCGAATACTAGCGGGCGCTGTGAAAATAACGCTACTGTCGCTCATCTGTCGCTACCTGGCGCTATTAATGAATCAGCCTGCCCGTTCCAGAGTGATTCAAAATGCAAAAATATCTATTTCTAGTTCTACACCCTAAGAAGAGAGTATCGGCAGGGGCTTTGGCCAAATGTATTTCACAACTTTAGTGGGTTTTGGTATGCTTTAAGGTCCTCCTTGAAACTCTTTAAAAATTCATCGAACCGCTAATTCAATCCAGGAGAATGAATCCTCTGACGACGTCAATGGGCGAAACGCATCAGGTCAAGGAGAGCAACCGGGTGTTTCATAACAGACAAACACTTATCCCCAGTGAAGCAACTGAGGACCCCCCTCTCTGGCACTGGACTTACCTGGAGAGTACTACTAACCCGTTATTTTTGTTAGGTACAGTTTAATACTGAATGATAATAGGGGTCAGGGGCTGTATGCTGGTGGTAATAGTCCAGGCAGTATTCAGGGGCTGTATGCTGGGGGTAATAGTCCAGGCAGTGGTCAGGGGCTGTATGCTGGGGGTAATAGTCCAGGCAGTGGTCAGGGGCTGTATGCTGGGGGAAATAGTCCAGGCAGTGGTCAGGGGCTGTATGCTGGGGGTAATAGTCCAGGCAGTAGTCAGGGGCTGTATGCTGGGGGAAATAGTCCAGGCAGTGGTCAGGGGCTGTATGCTGGGGGTAATAGTCCAGGCAGTAGTCAGGGCCTGTATGCTGGGGGTAATAGTCCAGGCAGTGGTCAGGGGCTGTATGCTGGGGGTAATAGTCCAGGCAGTGGACAGGGGCTGTATGCTGGGGGTAATAGTCCAGGCTGTGGTCAGGGGCTGTATGCTGGGGGTAATAGCCCAGGCAGTGGACAGGGGCTGTATGCTGGGGATAATAGTCCAGGCAGTGGTCAGGGGCTGTAGCTGGGGGTAATAGTCCAGGCAGTAGTCAGGGCCTGTATGCTGGGGGTAATAGTCCAGGCAGTGGTCAGGGGCTGTATGCTGGGGGTAATAGTCCAGGCAGTAGTCAGGGGCTGTATGCTGGGGGAAATAGTCCAGGCAGTGGTCAGGGGCTGTATGCTGGGGGTAATAGTCCAGGCAGTAGTCAGGGCCTGTATGCTGGGGGTAATAGTCCAGGCAGTGGTCAGGGGCTGTATGCTGGGGGTAATAGTCCAGGCAGTGGACAGGGGCTGTATGCTGGGGGTAATAGTCCAGGCTGTGGTCAGGGGCTGTATGCTGGGGGTAATAGCCCAGGCAGTGGACAGGGGCTGTATGCTGGGGATAATAGTCCAGGCAGTGGTCAGGGGCTGTAGCTGGGGGTAATAGTCCAGGCAGTAGTCAGGGCCTGTATGCTGGGGGTAATAGTCCAGGCAGTGGTCAGGGGCTGTATGCTGGGGGTAATAGTCCAGGCAGTAGTCAGGGGCTGTATGCTGGGGGAAATAGTCCAGGCAGTGGTCAGGGGCTGTATGCTGGGGGTAATAGTCCAGGCAGTAGTCAGGGCCTGTATGCTGGGGGTAATAGTCCAGGCAGTGGTCAGGGGCTGTATGCTGGGGGTAATAGTCCAGGCAGTGGACAGGGGCTGTATGCTGGGGGTAATAGTCCAGGCTGTGGTCAGGGGCTGTATGCTGGGGGTAATAGCCCAGGCAGTGGACAGGGGCTGTATGCTGGGGATAATAGTCCAGGCAGTGGTCAGGGGCTGTAGCTGGGGGTAATAGTCCAGGTAGTGGTCAGGGGCTGTATGCTGGTGGTAATAGTCCAGGCAGTAGTCAAGGGCTGTATGCTGGTGGTAATAGTCCAGGCAGTAGTCAGGGGCTGTATGCTGGGGGTAATAGTCCAGGCAGTAGTCAGGGGCTGTATGCTGGGGGTAATAGTCCAGGCAGTAGTCAGGGGCTGTATGCTGGTGGTAATAGTCCAGGCAGTAGTCAGGGCCTGTATGCTGGGGGTAATAGTCCAGGCTGTGGTCAGGGGCTGTATGCTGGGGGTAATAGTCCAGGCAGTGGTCAGGGCCTGTATGCTGGGGGTAATAGTCCAGGCAGTAGTCAGGGGCTGTATGCTGGGGGTAATAGTCCAGGCAGTAGTCAGGGGCTGTATGCTGGGGGTAATAGTCCAGGCTGTGGTCAGGGGCTGTATGCTGGGGGTAGTAGTCCAGGCAGTGGTCAGGGGCAAGTTGCTGGGGGTAATAGTCCAGGCAGTGGTCAGGGGCTGTATGCTGGGGGTAGTAGTCCAGGCAGTGGTCAGGGGCTGTGTGCTGGGGGTAATAGTCCAGGCAGTGGTCAGGGGCTGTATGCTGGGGGTAATAGTCCAGGCTGTGGTCAGGGGCTGTATGCTGGGGGTAATAGTCTAGGCAGTGGTCAGGGGCTGTATGCTGGGGGCAATAGTCCAGCCAGTGGTCAGGGGCTGTATGCTGGGGGTAATAGTCCAGGCAGTGGTCAGGGGCAGTATGCTGGGGGTAATAGTCCAGGCAGTGGTCAGGGCTGTATGCTGGGGGTAATAGTTCATGCAGTGGTCAGGGCTGTATGCTGGGGGTAATAGTCCAGGCAGTGGTCAGGGGCAGTTTGCTGGGGGTAATAGTCCAGGCAGTGGTCAGGGGCAGTTTGCTGGGGGTAATAGTCCAGGCAGTGGTCAGGGGCTGTATGCTGGGGGCTTTATGCTGGGGGAAATAGTCCAGGCAGTGGTCAGGGGCTCTATGCTGGGGGTAGTAGTCCAGGCAGTGGTCAGGGGCTCTATGTTGGGGGTAATAGTCCAGGCAGTGGTCGGGGGCTGTATGCTGGGGGTAACAGTCCAGGCAGTAGTCAGGGGCTGTATGCTGGGGGTAACAGTCCAGGCAGTAGTCAGGGGCTGTATGCTGGGGGTAATATTCCAGGCAGTAGTTAGGGGCAATAGTTCAGGAAGTGGTCAGGGGCAGTTTGCTGGGGGTAGTAGTCCAGGCAGTGTTCAGGGGCTGTATGCTGGGGGTAGTAGTCCAGGCAGTGGTCAGGGGCTGTATGCTGGGGGTAATAGTCCAGGCAGTGATCAGGGGCTGTATGCTGGGGGTAGTAGTCCAGGCAGTGGTCAGGGGCAAGTTGCTGGGGGTAATAGTCCAGGCAGTGGTCAGGGGCTGTATGCTGGGGGTAGTAGTCCAGGCAGTGGTCAGGGGCAAGTTGCTGGGGGTAACAGTCCAGATAGTAGTCAGGGGCTGTATGCTGGGGGTAGTAGTCCAGGCAGTGGTCAGGGGCAGTATGCTGGGGGTAATAGTCCAGGCAGTGGTCAGGGGCAGTATGCTGGGGGTAATAGTCCAGGCAGTGGTCAGGGGCAGTATGCTGGGGGAAATAGTCCAGGCAGTGGTCAGGGGCAGTATGCTGGGGTAATAGTCCAGGCAGTGGTCAGGGGCTGTATGCTGGGGGTAATAGCCCAGGCAGTGGTCAGGGGCAGTATGCTGGGGGAAATAGTCCAGGCAGTGGTCAGGGGCAGTATGCTGGGGTAATAGTCCAGGCAGTGGTCAGGGGCTGTATGCTGGGGGTAGTAGTCCAGGCAGTGTTCAGGGGCAGTATGCTGGGGGTAATAGTCCAGGCAGTGGTCAGGGGCTGTATGCTGGGGGTAATAGTCCAGGCAGTAGTCAGGGGCTGTATGCTGGGGGTAATAGTCCAGGCAGTGGTCAGGGGCTGTATGCTGGGGGTAATAGTCCAGGCAGTGGTCAGGGGCTGTATGCTGGGGGTAATAGTCCAGGCAGTGGTCAGGGGCTGTATGCTGGGGGTAATAGTCCAGGCAGTGGTCAGGGGCTGTATGCTGGGGGTAATAGTCCAGGCAGTGGTCAGGGGCTGAATGCTAGGAGTAATAATCCAGGCAGTAGTCAGGGGCTGTATGCTGGGGGTAATAGTCCAGGCAGCGGTCAGGGGCAGTATGCTGGGGGTAATAATCCAGGCAGTGGTCAGGGCCAGTTTGCTGGGGGTAGCAGTAAGAAGAAGGAGACTCACGTGTCCGGGGGGATTGTGGCGGGGTCCCGGGGTTCCGCGCGGCCGGGCAGGAGGAGGGTGAGGAGCAGTAGCGCCCAGCTGCCCCACATGATGCTCGGGCGGGGTCAGGCCATTAGGGGGCGATAGCGGCTCCCGGGGCAGATCCTCCGCTGCCGAGACCCACACTGAGCGCAGATTATCTGCCCGCGATCCCAGCCCGGATTACAGCCAGCCAATCACAGCGCTGGCCACGCCCACAATGCTAACCCTTCCGCTGCCGCCACTGCTACTGCCGACAGCTTTTTGCGAAGATGAGTTTCAACTACAGTACAGCCCCACCCTGTGTGTGATATTATATTTATTATTATTATTATTATTATTATTATTATTAATAATAATAATAATAATAATAATGCTACAGCACCACCCTGTCTGTATTTTTATTATTGTTATTAATATTGTTATATATTACACTAATTATTGCACCTTTAATAATGTCTAATGAGGTCCTGTTATTTTTTATATATTTTACATGATATTTATTTTAGTATATATATATATTTTTTTTTAATCCAATGACTTGATTAGAAACATATTTCTAAAATGCAAATAATGAGGTCCTGTTATTTTTTATATATTATACATGATATCATTTATTTTAGTACATATATACATTTATAAATATTTTTTTCTTTTTTTTATCCAATTACTTGATTAGAAACATATTTCTAAAATGCAAATAATGAGGTCCTGTTATTTTTTACATATTATACATGATATTTATTTTAGTACATATATAAATAAATATATATATATATATATATATATATATATATTTCTTTTTTTTATCCAATGACTTGATTAGAAACATTTCTAAAATGCCAATAATGAGGTCCTGTTATTTTTAATATATTTTGCATAATATAAATTATTTTAGTACATATATATATATATATATATATATATTTTGTTTTTTTTGTTTTTTTGTTTTTTATTCCTTTTTTTACACAATCACTTGATTAGAAGCATAGGGCCTTATTTATGAAGGGATAGCGTCAGGTAGTGCGATCGGGGTGCCCCGCTGTGTGAAACCCCCCCGATCACCCGAAAAACTCACCTCTCCCCGCTCCCAGCGCCGACGGACAAGAGCTTTGACAGCCGCGGACAAGCGGCTCCTCTGCCGCCGCCTCCCGTGCGGGGATGCCCTGCTGTGTGAAACCCCCCCCCCCGGATCCCCCAAACTCACCTCTTCCCGGTCCTACAGCGCATGAGCGGCCGCTCATCCAATCAGCGCGCTCTGAGCTGCTGACGTCACGCCATCTAAGACGGCGTCTAAGGCCAGCGGCTCTGAGCGCGCTGGTGGCCTCATCCCTCGCTTCCCTCTAACAGGGAGCGTGCCCACACTGGCCATTCACAAATGCTCTAACGCACAAACGCCCTGCTAGAGGGATAGCGGGGATGTGGCCGCGGCCCGAGCATTCGCCGTTGGACCGGGAAGCGAGGTAAGTGAACGGGCCGACCTGGGGGATCGGGGTGCCCCGAGAGGGGGGGGGAATCGATCAGCCCGGGAATCTTATATTGTGAATGATTGTATAGATTCTCTGTGATCTCATAAAGTGCAAAAATAGTGCCAAAAAATAACATAGAAAAATGCGCAAATCAATATAATATGATTGTGCTATATACACGGGGAGGCCGATTCATTAATAGCGCCAGGTAGCAACAGTTGAGCGACTGTAGCAGTATTTTCACAGCGCCCGCTTGTAGTCGCTGTGCTTGGCTGTTGTTCGGTTGTTGATAGCGACTGAGTCGGTGTGCAGTAATGTTGAATACGGGGTGACGAGTCGCTATTTGACAGGTTCCCGCGATGTATGGGTGCGCATGATAGCGACTGGTCAGAGCGACCGGCTCCCACCATATTCATCAAAAAATCACGCTCAAAAAATTCAAGCGCTGTGAAATGCATGTTTAAACCCCAGAGCGCTGGCGGCGATGTGTTAAAAGTAGTTTTTTAACCCCCAAACTACCATATTTTTGGAAACAAAAAAAAGAATTTAGTAATATGAATACAATAATATCAGACCTGTAATATCAATTCTGCACAATTTAAAAAAAAAAAAAATATCTAACATGGCAGAAGTGGTCACAGAATTTTTCACATTAAAAAAAAAAAAACATTAATAACAATTAATTATGAATATTTAAAGATTGTTCCATTGAAATGCATTGGAGAGCGCCAGGTAGCGAGAGGTCATACCTGTCGCTGTTCAAGGTCGGATGCTGGCGCTGTGGGCTGAGGCTGGAATAATGATGAATGAGTCGCTATATGGCGCTATCTCAGTCGCTAAGCAGGATTGGCTTGATAAATGTGTGATTGTGGTGGGGACCCGGCGTTCTCGTGGCGGGGCCCGTCATTACTGGTCGCTCACCAGTCGCTACCTGGCGCTATTCCTTCATAAATAAGGGCCCAAAATGCCAATATGTGCAATAATTTCCAAGAAATAGTCCTAGTAACTACCAAAATAGACAGTATATTTGATATAAAATATAATAACTAATGCAATATGTCCTAATAACTATCAAAATAGACAGTATACTTGATATCAAATAAAGGAATATAAATATGATTCAGATTAAATAAATCCAATTTTTGTTGGATTTTTTTGTACAAATAAGAATAAAAATATTACCTTTATTAGTTTCAACTATTCCAAATAATAATCTCCGGACTGCTCAAAGTCCTCAGCTATATACAAACTATAATGCACAGAGCAAATGAAGGTCACATGACCAGGCTCGGACTGGCTCATGGGGTTGCCTGGACTTTAGAGCCCCCTTCAGAAGCTTATTTGTGGCATCCCCAGCATTCTTCTAGCTATGGCGCGCCCCTGAACAGCCAACGTGGGCACAGCTAGAGGTGAGCGGGGATGCGGCTAGCAGAGCGCGCTCCATTCAGATTTCCCATCCAAAGGCAATGTGATTTGGAAAGAGCGCTGCGCCATGGGGAAGGAGTATAAAGGTGAGTTTACGGTGATGCCGGGGGGGACTCACACAGCGGGGCATCCCAAATCACCACCAGTAGGAAAATGTTATAGCATTCCAAAAGTGGACCAATCACCCCCGACCCCGACCCTGGAGTCTAAAAGACTCCAGGGCTGGCTGACTAGGTGGCGATTTGACATGCCCCACTGTGTGCTGCCCCCCAGATCTCCTGCAAGGCCCCCTACCTTGTCCCGGGTCCCCGCCGCAATTGCGAGTGGGGCATCCCAAACCGGGGGACGGACCAAAACCGGGATAGGATAGTGATAGTTTTGGTCCATTTTAAAGCAGAACAAAACCCAGCATGGAATCTAAAAAAAATTAATCAAATTGAACACGGCTTTGATTGTGAGGAGTCGCTATTTGACCAGTACAGCGCTGTATGGGAGCGCATGTTAGCGACTGCTCATAGCGACCAACTCACAACATATTCAGGAAAAAAAACAGCCTCACAAATCTCTGGCGCTGAAAAATGCTTCTCTGAAGCCCAGAGCGCAGGAGGCGGTGTGATTAAAGTCTGTTTTCCAGCATCTATCCACCAGTAACAAAGCGAAAACATATGGAATTACATTGTAACAGCATTGTAACATGAACACTTTAATGGCAGAGCTGTGATGTCATTTCTGAGGAAATATATAAAAAATGAAAAAATTGGGAAAAAACTGCTTATTCAATGTCAGGAGAGGTCACAGGATTATTTGTGATTTTTTGGGAAAAAAAAAAAACAAATACCCCATTTAAAGAGAAGAAAAGATTCATCCATTGAAATGTATGGGAGAGCGACAGGTAGCGAGAGGTCATACCTGGTGCTGTGCAAGGCTGAACGCCGGCGCTGTTCGCTGAGGCTGTGAAAATGATGAGTCAGACGCTACATGGCGCTATCCCAGTCGCTAAACAGATTCTGCTCGATAAATGTGTAATTGCTGCCGTGTCCGGCGTTCACCAGTCGCTACCTCTCATTAACCAGCCACTACCTGACGCTATCCCTTCTTAAATAAGGGCCTAAGAGGAAGGGAGAAAGAAAGGGGAGAAAGGGGGAGATAAATAGGAGAACTGGGGACAAAGGGAATGGGGCCCCTAACAATACTCATCAATCATCACCACCAAATAAAAAGAAAAGAAAACTAAAATAGAGTAAGAGAAACAAAGAAAAAAAGAAAGGGAGTAAAAAAGGGAACTGGGGGCAAAGGGAATGAGGTCCCTAACAATGCTCATCAATCATTACAACCAAATAGAAAGAAAAGAAAAAACAGTAAGAGAGAGAAAAAAGAAAAGGAGGTGGGGTTAAAAAAGGAACTGGGGACAAAGAGAATGGGGCCCATAACGATACTCACCAATCATCACCACCAAAAAAAAAGAAAGAAGAAAGAGAAAGAAAGAGAAAAGAAAAGAAAGGGAGTAAAAAAGGGAACTGGGGGCAAAGGGAATGAGGTCCCTTACAATGCTCATCAATCATTACAACCAAATAAAAAGAAAATAAAAAACAGTAAGAGAGAGAAAAAAGAAAAGAAAGGGGGTATAAAAAAGGAACTGGGGACAAAGACCATGGGGCCCATAATGATACTCACCAATCATCACCACCAAATAAAAAAGAAAGAAGAAAGAGAAAAGAAAAGAAAGGGGATATAAAAAAGGAAATGGGGACAAAGAGAATGGGGCCCCAAAAAAAGCTCATCACAAACAAATAAGAAGGAAAGAAAAAGAAGAAAGAGAAAGAAAGAAAGAAAAAATAAAAGAAAGGGAGTAAAAAGGGAATTGGGGCCCCTAACAATGCTCAGCAATCATTGCAACCAAATAAAAAGGAAGGAAAAGAAAACATTGTAAGAGAAAGAAAAAAGAAAAGAAAGGGGGTAAAAATGGGAACTGAGGACAAAGGGAACAGGACCCCTAACAATGCGTATCAGTCATTACAACCAAACAAAAAGGAAAGAAGAAGAAAGAAAAAAAGAAAAGATAGGGGAGGGGCAAAGGGAATGCGGTCCCTAACAGTGCTTATCAATCATTGCACCCAACTAAGCACCTTGGGTCTAATTATAGTGTGGGAATAACTTTCTGTTCTATTGCTGAACTACAAGTCCCAGCAATGACTTCCCATCCATCCAGACATCATGGTGTCACAAGACGGGGGAACTACAAGTCCCAGCAATGACTTCCCATCCATCCAGACATCATGGTGTCACAAGACGGGGAGAACTACAAGTCCCAGCAATGACTTCCCATCCATCCAGACATCATGGTGTCACAAGACGGGGGAACTACAAGTCCCAGCAATGACTTCCCATCCATCCAGACATCATGGTGTCACAGGACGGGGGAACTACAAGTCCCAGCAATGACTTCCCATCCATCCAGACATCATGGTGTCACAAGACGGGGGAACTACAAGTCCCAGCAATGACTTCCCATCCATCCAGACATCATGGTGTCACAAGACGGGGGAACTACAAGTCCCAGCAATGACCTCCCATCCATCCAGACATCATGGTGTCACAAGACGGGAGAACTACAAGTCCCAGCAATGACTTCCTATCCATCCAGACATCATGGTGTCACAAGACGGGAGAACTACAAGTCCCAGCAATGACTTCCTATCCATCCAGACATCATGGTGTCACAAGACGGGGGAACTACAAGTCCCAGCAATGACTTCCCATCCATCCAGACATCACAGTGTCACAAGACGGGGGAACTACAAGTCCCAGCAATGACTTCCCATCCATCCAGACATCATGGTGTCACAAGACTGGAGAACTACAAGTCCCAGCAATGACTTCCCATCCATCCAGACATCATGGTGTCACAAGACGGGGGAACTACAAGTCCCAGCAATGACTTCCCATCCATCCAGACATCATGGTGTCACAGGACGGGGGAACTACAAGTCCCAGCAATGACTTCCCATCCATCCAGACATCATGGTGTCACAAGACGGGAGAACTACAAGTCCCAGCAATGACTTCCTATCCATCCAGACATCATGGTGTCACAAGACGGGAGAACTACAAGTCCCAGCAATGACTTCCCATCCATCCAGACATCATGGTGTCACAAGACGGGAGAACTACAAGTCCCAGCAATGACTTCCCATCCATCCAGACATCATGGTGTCACAAGACGGGGGAACTACAAGTCCCAGCAATGACCTCCCATCCATCCAGACATCATGGTGTCACAAGACGGGGGAACTACAAGTCCCAGCAATGACTTCCCATCCATCCAGACATCATGGTGTCACAAGACGGGGGAACTACAAGTCCCAGCAATGACTTCCCTTCCATCCAGACATCATGGTGTCACAAGACGGGGGAACTACAAGTCCCAGCAATGACTTCCTATCCATCCAGACATCATGGTGTCACAAGACGGGAGAACTACAAGTCCCAGCAATGACTTCCCATCCATCCAGACATCATGGTGTCACAAGACGGGGGAACTACAAGTCCCAGCAATGACTTCCCATCCATCCAGACATCATGGTGTCACAAGACGGGGGAACTACAAGTCCCAGCAATGACTTCCCTTCCATCCAGACATCATGGTGTCACAAGACGGGGGAACTACAAGTCCCAGCAATGACTTCCCTTCCATCCAGACATCATGGTGTCACAAGACGGGGGAACTACAAGTCCCAGCAATGACTTCCTATCCATCCAGACATCATGGTGTCACAAGACGGGAGAACTACAAGTCCCAGCAATGACTTCCTATCCATCCAGACATCATGGTGTCACAAGACGGGGGAACTACAAGTCCCAGCAATGACTTCCCATCCATCCAGACATCACAGTGTCACAAGACGGGGGAACTACAAGTCCCAGCAATGACTTCCCATCCATCCAGACATCATGGTGTCACAAGACTGGAGAACTACAAGTCCCAGCAATGACTTCCCATCCATCCAGACATCATGGTGTCACAAGACGGGGGAACTACAAGTCCCAGCAATGACTTCCCATCCATCCAGACATCATGGTGTCACAGGACGGGGGAACTACAAGTCCCAGCAATGTCTTCCCATCCATCCAGACATCACGGTGTCACAAGACGGGGGAACTACAAGTCCCAGCAATGACCTCCCATCCATCCAGACTTCATGGTGTCACAAGACGGGAGAACTACAAGTCCCAGCAATGACTTCCCATCCATCCAGACATCATGGTGTCACAAGACGGGAGAACTACAAGTCCCAGCAATGACTTCCCATCCATCCAGACATCATGGTGTCACAAGACGGGGGAACTACAAGTCCCAGCAATGACTTCCCATCCATCCAGACATCATGGTGTCACAAGACGGGAGAACTACAAGTCCCAGCAATGACTTCCCATCCATCCAGACATCATGGTGTCACAAGACGGGGGAACTACAAGTCCCAGCATGCACTGTAATTATCTTGGCATGAGGTTTAACAAGTGAACAAATGAACCACAAGTCCCAGCACAGCCTGTTAGGCCGGGGAGTCGGGGGCCTCGTGGTGACGCCTATAAATATAATGGGAATATATAAATATAGAGCACCCAGGTGCAGCCTGAATCCGGGCCAGGACACCCTGCACACCCCACCGGGCCATCCATCACCCGCCTACACGAGAGCTAAGGGGGGCCTCCACCCAAATCCTGCACATAGCTGTGCTCTGCATTCCACAGATAAGCAATACATGATACAGAAGTGCTATATGTACCTGACATTATATACTGTATACTAATGTTACACACGTCCCTATAGCATCACTATAATGGACTGGACTCTAGTTCCTGCTATGAGTGGATATACCGTGCTCTCATGCTGTAGAACCGAGACATCTGTAACAAGGTGCTGGCTATCCACCATTTATCAGCCTATCTTGTATGTTTCCCGCCCGTACATACAGATTGCCCATATTAATCCGGACCTTCACCCTGAATAAGAGCCTATCTTGTATGTTTCCCCCTCTGTACATACAGATTGCCCACATTAATCCGGACCTTCACCCTGAATAAGAGCCTATCTTGTATGTCCCCCCCTGTACATACAGATTGCCCAAATTAATTAGCCTATCTTATATGTTTCTCACACCCTGTACATACAGATTGCCCACATTAATCTGGACCTTCACCCTGAATAAGAGCCTATCTTATATGTTTCCCCCCTGTACATACAGATTGCCCAAATTAATCCAGACCTTCACCCTGAATAAGAGCCTATCTTATATGTTTCCCCCCGTACATACAGATTGCCCAAATTAATCCAGACCTTCACCCTGAATAAAAGCCTATCTTGTATGTCCCCCCCCCCCCCCCTGTGCATACAGATTGCCCACATTAATCCGGACCTTCACCCTGAATAAGAGTCTATCTTGTATGTTTCCCCCCTGTACATACAGATTGCTCACATTAATCCGGACCTTCAACCTGAATAAGAGCCTATCTTGTATGTCCCCCCCCCCCGTACATACAGATTGCCCACATTAAAAATCATCCTACCTGCATCTACTGCATTTTATGTTATCCAAGATGGCGACATATGGAGTCTCAGGCTGCCTGCAGACAGGAAGTGTTTTCTGACTGTTGTCCTGCCTGCTCTGTCTGTGCAAAGCACAGATATAACCCCGTCCCCTGCACCTTTGCCCCCTCTACTCAGTATGGGATGCTTCTGAGACAAGATGGCGACGCCCATATCCTAGAGTCCTGAACAGAGTTGCAGCCCAGCGGGGAAAAGAATAAAAAGTAGTTGACTAAAAATGTAAAATATATTAATTTTAGAGGCTGGGGAATAGTGTTTTAAAGGATTTGGGCTTTTTATTGAATTATGCTGAAGGTCCAGTTTAATAACCTAATTTAAAGTGGACCAAAACCCAATCGATTCCCTCCCCCCAGGGCATCCAAAATCAGGATGTCCCGCTGTGTGAAACCCCCCAGGTCGCCCCGTACACTTACCTTGCTTCTCGTCCAATGGCGCATCAGGGTGCTTGCCGGCGCCAGGCGTTTGTGAATGGTCGGTGCAGGCACTCTCCCTGTTGGAGGGAAGCGGGATGCAGCCGCCAACGCGCTCAGAGCCACTGGCCTTAGACGAAGGACTAGATGCCGTGACGTCAGCAGCTCCGAGTGCACTGATTGGATGAGCGGCTGCACATACGCTGTAGGACCGGGAAGAGGGGCGTTGCTCTTGGCGATCTGGTGGGTTTCAGACAGCGGGGCATCCCCGATCGGGGTACCCCAGGGTAAAAGACCAAAACCCAGGATAGTCAAAATCCTGGGTTTTGGTCCACTTTAAGGGTTAATACTGGTAGACTTGTAGACGCATTTGATTGGGATTTCATTAGTAGGTGCAGTTAAATAAGTAGGCCCCTAGATGGCAGCATAGCACAAGAAATAAATATTATAGGCAGGAAGCAATGTGGATACAACAGGATGAGTCATGGGCTCTGATAGGCTGTTGGTGGAAACAGTGTTGTCTCTGGGAGGAGCTAACGCCTATATAAGGAGGACTCAGGGAGTGCAATCTTGTCTTGTGTGAAGGAGCACAGAGGATGAGACCAGTGCCCCAAAGCACCAGCCGGTACCCTCTAAGAGGTGTGCCATGGGAGCACCTCTGAAGCATTTCCAACCCCAAGGGTCCTTGGAGGTCACTGGAAAGGAGTACGGCATGTAAATGGGCCAGGGCCAGGAGGTCTTCGGTTGCCGAAGGAAGGAAGGCCCAGTGGACAGGACTCCAGAGAGGGGACGGAGCCAGGAGGTCTTCGATTGCCGGAGGAAGGAAGGCCCAGTGGACAGGACTCCAGAGAGGGGCCAGAGCCAGGAGCTCTTCGGTTGCCGGAGGAAGGAAGGCCCAGTGGACAGGACTCCAGAGAGGGGCCGGAGCCAGGAGGTCTTCGGTTGCCGAAGGAAGGAAGTCCCAGTGGACAGGACTCCAGAGAGGGGCCGGAGCCAGGAGGTCTTCGGTTGCCGAAGGAAGGAAGTCCCAGTGGACAGGACTCCAGAGAGGGGCCGGAGCCAGGAGGTCTTCGGTTGCCGGAGGAAGGAAGGCCCAGTGGACAGGACTCCAGAGAGGGGCCAGAGCCAGGAGGTCTTCGATTGCCGGAGGAAGGAAGGCCTAGTGGACAGGACTCCAGAGAGGGGCCGGAGCCAGGAGGTCTTCGATTGCCGGAGGAAGGAAGGCCCAGTGGACAGGACTCCAGAGAGGGGACGGAGCCAGGAGGTCTTCGATTGCCGGAGGAAGGAAGGCCCAGTGGACAGGACTCCAGAGAGGGGACGGAGCTAGGAGGTCTTCAATTGACGGAGGAAGGAAGTCCCAGTGGACAGGACTCCAGAGAGGGGCCGGAGCTAGGAGGTCTTCAATTGACGGAGGAAGGAAGTCCCAGTGGACAGGACTCCAGAGAGGGGCCGGAGTCAGGAACGAAAGTGAGTTTTTGGGCGACCTGGGGTATTTGACAGGGCGGCTCCGAATCTGGATGTCCTAGGGGGAGCGAGTATGCCTCCCCTGGAGGATTCCGGAGTGGGTTTTGGTCCTCTTTAACACCCACATCCAATCCCTGCCCCCTTGAGCAAATGAATCCTTGTTCTTTGTTCAGTCACAGCGACCGTTTCCACAGATCAATGATCGTTCGATTGCGGCCGCTTGATCGATTTCTCATTCACAAATCTCTCCGTGTAAATCCAGTTTTAGTCGCTGCTCATGTCAGAGGGGTTAGAAGTAAGAAACAGCTGATGCTCAAAACGCCGGGACTGTTAGCGCCATGTGAACCAAGGTTCCCAAAAGCACAAGGAGGACTGTGCTCAACGCACCATATCCATCCCAAATAGGAGCACCAAACAATAAAAATGTATTACAGATGCAGCACAGATTGTGCAGATTGATTATTAATAAAGTATTTTTTAATACATTTTTATTGTTTGGTGCTCCTATTTGGGATGGATATGGTGCGTTGAGCACAGTCCTCCTTGTGCTTTTGTGTAACCATTGGTTTAGTGAGCACATATATTGATTGATTTATGTAGTGCACCCGCCTTTTTGTATTGAACCAAGGTGCCCATCGGGTTGGAGACCCGAGATTCATCGGTTTCTATCCCCTCGATTCAAAGAGCCAAAGTTAATTGATTTCGTATCGAGAATCGTAAGTTTTGGTGGGTGTTTGTCATTTTTTCTTGTTTTTTTGCCCATTTCGTATTCGCACGATCGTTCGCGCATAGACGTATATGAACATACGCATTTCGTACGAGAATCGTATAATTTGCGTTAGTTCGTGTGTTTTTCCCGTCCAAATCGTATTATTTGCGTCCGATCCTATTTTTTACGTCCTTCACATGGGCTTGCGACCAATTCAGAGAGGTGATTGCTAATTGTTTGGAAGCCCATTAAAGAGCTGCTTTACGAAATGTTTGCCGGCAGCTATTTGGCCTCGGGAGTAGGATGGAGCGGAGCGAGTTTGTGGCACATCAAGGGCTTATGCTTTTTGGCATTGAGTTGATCGAGATGTCTGAGAGCAGATTGCCCCTGCGTCGTCGCATGAACATCGATAGCATGAATGATGTTGAGCTGTTCGAGCTGACCAGGCTTAATCGCGCTTCCCTCCATAAATTATATAGTGAGCTGCGGCCATGGTTAGCCCGCACCACAAGGAAGGGGCATGCAATTTCAGGTATGACCAAGATGCTTGGCTGCCTGCAATTTTTGGCGAACGGCTCGTTCCAGAGGCTGGGTGCCCTCTCCGTGGGGATGTCACAGCCTACGCTGAGCCGCGCACTCTCTAAATTTTTGGAAGGCATGGCTGCCATAACTCCAAAATATATTTATTTTCCGGATGATATGGCAGCCAGAAACGCCATTAAGCTTGGGTTTTATAATGTGGCCGACATGCCCAACGTTATTGGTGCTATTGACTGCACACATGTGGCACTCGTACCTAGGGCAGCCGACGAGTATATATATAGGTATTGAGATTGGTTATTATGTTGGCCAACGTGTAATGTAACCTGTTTTCCTTTGCGGCAGCATATTTGTTTATCCCTCATTTGTGTAGCTGCTTTATCTAGGCTTTTCATTAGTATTTCCCAATAGAGTGCAGACATGTTTTGTTGTTAATTTTTTATTTTGGGTCAAATATCAATTACCCTTTTTGTATGTTTTTGCCTTAAGGAATCGTAAAATGGGACACTCCCTTAATGTCCAGGCCGTGGTTGGTCCGGACATGCGTTTTATGAGTGTCCTTGCCGGCTACCCAGGATCGTCCCACGACTCCTATATCCTCAGGCGATCTGGGTTGTTTCGGAGATTTGAGGCAGGTGAATTTTCGGGGGCATGGCTGCTTGGTAAGTGTGTCCTATTTGTGTGCTATTAAATGTTGCATTAATCTTGTATTTGTTGATATGTTAGTATTTGAATTCTTTACATAAGCCTCAAACTGCCTTTTTCTTGGGTCATATATTATGAACTTCCAAAAAAAATGCTTGCCTCGCTTTGTCCTTCAGAATGTTTTCCCTTTAGTTAGGATGTCTGTAAGTTCCATGTCCCTAAATATATTGGTTTTGAGTTTATACCCAAGGATCTTTGAGCTTTGGCTCCTTTTGTACTATTGGTCTTTAAATGTCAAAGTGGACTTAAACTGCATACATTGTAGTTTCCATATAAATGTGGATAGCCCCTCAGCAGCATCCTAATTGTAACATGTCTGAAAACTAAAAATATATTTAAATTCCTATTACCCTTGGCCGTGCAGATGTTTGGTAATTAATTGGTATATTGAAGTGCCATTTTTAATTATGTACTACATTAGTGGCAATATTTATTTTGCTAATGTGCCCTGGGTGTTTTTTTTTGCCCTTTACCTTACATCATTATGATATATGTTAAATTTTTTGTGTTTGTTGTGTTGCCTTTTTAATTTTGATTACATTTAATTCTCTGTTTAAGGTGATTCCGGGTACCCACTTCTACCCTGGCTCATGACGCCTGTGCTGCGGCCCCAGGATGCCTCTCAGGAAGCGTACAACCGTGCGCATCGCAAGACCCGGGCTGTTGTGGAGAGGGCCTTTGGGCTGCTGAAGACACGTTTTCGTTGCCTTGACCATACTGGGGGCGCCCTGCAATATGCTCCCAAGAAAGTGATCGACATTATCATGGCATGTGCTGTTTTGCACAATTTTGCCATCCTGGAACGTGTCCCACGTTATGTGGACAGCCTGCCCTCTTCAGCCGTAGAGGATGATGTCGAGAATTTTGTGGGGCCACCCAGTGAGTCTGGCCAATCAGTTAGAGCCAACCTGATCTTGCAGCATTTTACTTAATTTTTTTTCCTGTCTCAACATTCTGTGTGTCTGTGTTATCCTTTTTGTTAAATATGTTGTTTTGCCGTAATGTGGCATTACCTCAAAGTAAAACATTTTGACCTTAATTGTTGCCTAATGTATTTCATGTAGTTTCCTTAGCTTTAGATTTGCATTGTTACACCTCTTCAAACCAAAATTATCTGGTTTAGCCCAAGCTGTTTAAAATGTGTTCCCACTAAAAACGCCACAAGTATTGTAAGTGAGATTATTTTTTTACTTAGAAAATTAAAAATTATAGTGCTTAACAGAAAACATTCCACATACATCTGTGGTTACAAATGGATAACATTACAAAAAAAACATCGAGCACATCTACACCTGGAAGTGAGTGGCACAACCAAACAAGGACACCCAGTCCAAAGGCCAGCCTAGTCCAGTCATTAATATTGCCTGTGCCCAGGGATATTTGGGCATGGCCATAATGTCACACAAACATGTCTGCAAACAGGAGGAGCACCAACCAAATCCATATTTAAAGCCATAAGTGGCCAGATACCCTCCACATAGACCTATGGCATTGGCTAGTGGCCTTAAGCATTACTCTAAGGAGCTATATGGGAGCAAATACAAAACACAACCTGCATGAGCAACACAAAATGGATTGTTTGAAACCTCAAAGGACAAGTAAATACAGTGGGGGTTAAGAGAAAAGATGTCCCACACACCCATGGCTTAATAGGGTGGCTGCCCATAATACCCAGGTGGAGGTCCAGGTGGAGGTCCATGTGAATGGGACCTAGCCTGGGCCATGGCAGCATTGTGAATTTGAAACTGCTCCACAATGTTTCTCTGCATATTGGTCATCTCAGCCATGGCTGACTGGATGCCATTACTTGCATTGACCACGTTGCTGTTGAGGGTACGCAACTCCGCGAGGATGCCCTGTAGACTGGTATGGATGTTGACCATGTCGGCATGCCTTTGCTCACGCTCTGTAACGAGCTGTGCCTCATAAGAGTCCCTTTGTTGGGTCCATAATTGAAGCAGGGCACTCTGCCTCCCCTGGGAAATTGTGGGGCGGCGTAAGGGAGTCCGCCGCACAATTACCCTGGCTCTTGGGCGTGCCCTGCCGCGTGGTGTCGTCCCCTCAACAGCAACAGGCCTGCTTTGCAAATCCTCAGCAGCAGAGTGAACACTGGGGACTGTAGTGTCAGTCTCCCCATGTGCATGCACAATGGATGGAGATTCACTCTGCTGCTGAGGATTGGCCAGAGAAACATTATGGAGCAGTTCCAAATTGGGACCCAGGGGGAGGTCATCCGACGTGCCCTGCATGGAGACATCATCATCTTCCTCCATGTCCTGGATCTCTTCCATGAGTGTGCGGGTCTGTAGGGACATATAAAAAAAAAAGTGTAAGTTGGCGTCCAAATTTGGGATTCCAACAGTTTAACACATTCTTAAGCACTTGGTAGTATTTATGGTACTAAATTAACTTACCGGAAATCTCTGATCTGGGCTCCTATGCTGTACGGACCTGGTAGGCATAACCAAACTGGGGGGTGAGTTTACCCTTGCTGAGGGATCATGCTGGGCTGAAGAAGAGAAAAACAAACCACGTAAACACACACATAACCATTTTTGGGATAGGTAATCAAATAAACCTCTATTTGTAATATTAATCAACTCTAGAGCAATGGGGACATTTGTTCAAAGACACGCAAGTTTAGATAGGTGCAATGGTTCGCGAAAACTGCTAACTGACCTCAGTTCTAAGTCAGGAAGTGTACCCAGTCAGCATACAACTTTCAACGCACATTTTTGGATTTAGACTACCATTCGCTAGGTCCGGGGTACTCAAACAATTGTTGGAAAGGTCCATTTAAAGGTATGTGGTGAGAGGTGAATGTCTGGCCATGGGGCTGACGCAGGGGGTGTCTAGTTAGAAATAAACACACTGGTGGAGGGGCTTGAGATTTCAAAGTGCAAACTAATAAAGGCTGCTTGCCCTTGCTGGGCTGGATGGGGCAGAGCTGAGGGGACAGGGATTGGATGGCTAAAGGGGGGAGTTAACGTATTGATGGTGATGGGATGGATGGAGCAAATCTGTTACAAATGTATGGGGCTTATGTGGGGGGGGGGCATGGGGGGACTGTGGCAGATGGGCCAGAGCAGGGGCAGCGGGACACGATTGTGCCAAGAGAAAGTTTTACCAAGTTACTGTGTACCTTGCAATGCCACTTCCTGTGCAGTACTTCATATTGCAATGCTATGTTTCAGGGAGCCATCACATTGGGCAGGAGAACAACCACTACATCGCCGATCAAGGGGGCAGCTCTGAGCACGTCAACACAGAAGTAACTGAGTGCAGGGCTGTCTGGGCAGGGGTCCTGGAATCTGTTGCCAAGGTCCGCATTGGGACCCCGGGCCGCCAGTTGAGTCTCGCTGCTCTAGGTCAGATATGTTTGGGGGTGGCTAATTACATTGTTAACTCAAACACAACTCACACAACAAAAAGGCAGCCCATACATAATGATGTGTGTTTTGTGATTGATTCCAAATATATCACTTTTCTGGAGAAACTTCATGACTTTACCAATCCAATTGGAAATTTGATCTTTGCCATAATGGATGTGGGCCTAAATGTGTGTTTCCCAGGGACCAAAAGAGGACACAAACAGGCACAGTAGTGCGAGGCCAAGCAAGGCAAACCATAGGGGCATCCCGTTATCTTGTTACTAGTGAACTGTAGATTATTTAGCAAACAGGCAAACATGCAGATTTAAGAGTACTCACCGTGGGTACGGGTCGGTGAGTCTGTGTCCCTTAGACCAGCATGTCCACCGACCGCGACCGGATGGAGAAGTCCCAGCACAATCTCCTCAGCAGGGGTAAACTCCAATTTAGAAGGAAAGCCACCTCCAGTTTTCAGGCTGAAAAGAGAAAATCGTTTGGTACTCAGAAAAGGTGCATACAGTACATCCTAAACATTATATTTTGAGAAAACATTTATTTACCTGTAATTATGCCTTTTAATTTCTTTTTGCCGTACAGCATACTTCAGATCAGAGATTTTCTTCTGAATTTGGGACACATCTTTCCTCTCTTCCCCCGCTGCATTTACTTGTCGTAGGATGGTTTCAAACAATTCCATCTTGCGCTGCTTTGTGGTGTGTTTTGATTTGCTCCCATAGAGCTCGTCATAGTATAATGTAAGGCCACTAGCCAATGCCATATTTTGGTCATGGGAGAATCTCCCACTCAACTGGCCGCGGCGCAATGTGCGGCCAGATGGTTGGCTTGGCTGCTCCTCCATGTGTGCAGACACATGTGGTGACATTATGGCCTGGGGCTGGGTAGGGGAATGGCCGGATTGGTGGCTTCCCAATGACTGGACTGGACTGGCCAAGGGACTGGGTGTTCTGGCGTGGCTGGCCACCGAACTTCCAGGTGTAGATGTGGTCATGGTTGCAATTCTGGGCCCTCTTGGGGGGCTATGTTCCCGGCTGGTGCCAGGTCGGGGGCTCTGTTCCCGGCTGGTGCCAGGTCGGGGGCTTCTGGCCCTGGATGGGGTTCTTCGGGCCCTGTAGGGGCTTCTGGCCCTGGATGGGGTTCGGCGGGCCCTGTAGGGGCTTCTGGCCCTGGATGGGGTTCGGCGGCCTCTGGCTGGGCTTCTGGCCCTGGATGGGGTTCGGCGGCCTCTGGCTGGGCTTCTGGCCCTGGATGGGGTTCGGTGGCCTCTGGCTGGGCTTCTGGCCCTGGATGGGGTTCGGCGGCCTCTGGCTGGGCTTCGGGCCCTGGATGGGGTTCGGCGGCCTCTGGCTGGGCTTCGGGCCCTGGATGGGGTTCGGCGGCCTCTGGCTGGGCTTCTGGCCCTGGATGGGGTTCGGCGGCCTCTGGCTGGGCTTCTGGCCCTGGATGGGGTTCGGCGGCCTCTGGCTGGGCTTCTGGCCCTGGATGGGGTTCGGCGGCCTCTGGCTGGGCTTCGGGCCCTGGATGGGGTTCGGCGGCCTCTGGCTGGGCTTCTGGCCCTGGATGGGGTTCGGCGGCCTCTGGCTGGGCTTCTGGCCCTGGATGGGGTTCGGGCCCTGCTGCGGGGCCTGGGTTGCCGAACTGCCCTACTTGAAGCCATGGCCGGTGTGGGCTCCCTTGTGCGGCCTCTTCTGGGGGCAGAGGTGGTGGGTGCTGCAGTTGGCTGCTTTTTGGCTGCAGGGACACGTGGCTTGGGGCCCCTTTTTTGGGTTCCTGAGGGTCCAGGGTCCCTTGGTGGGGCCGAGGTGGTAGTCTTGCCTCTCAGCTTTCTCCTACCTTGCTGGGACCTTGTTGTTGGGCCCTCCGCGGTCTTGCTTTGCTGGGGTCGCTTGCTCATAGGCTTTTTAGGTGCCATCTTACACAAATGCTCAAAGAGAATGAGCTTTGGGTGCAGGGACCTTTAAATAATGAGCCCAGCGTGTGACGCCTATGCGCACGACTACGCGCTCGTACGAACGTACGTTCGAGCGGAACCAGGAAACCGCTGGGGTTTCACTTATCTGCTGCCTTGAAGAAGCATAAAGATGGCGCCCACTATCTTCACCCGTCAACAGGAAGAGATCCTCATGCTGGTAAGTGGCTGCCTGTGCATTTTAATCTAATAGTCAATGATGGCCTAAATGTAAATGATGCGTTTGGAACTAGTTTGGGGTCTCTTAATGTTTAATCACTGGCTCCTCACACTTCATCCTCAAGGGCCGAGCCTGGCCACGTTTTCACCTGTCTATGCTGATGTCCTAATTCGGCCAATTGCTCCGGCTTAGCAACAGTTAATTAACCTGTGGAGTAGCGGGGCTAGCTGGCAAACCTGGCCTGTCTCGGACCTTGATGCGGATGTTTGAGGAACACTGTTTTCCTAAGCCATAAAAACACAACGGGAAGCCACACACGTGGTCCAAAAGCCTAAGCATTAGCCTACATCTTGGATGTTTAAACCATCCTAACATGCCATAGATGCAGGTGGGCTGATTCTTGATGTTGGCTATTATCTGTATGTACATGGTGTGTGATACATATAACATAAGACCAGACTGACAATCACAGTCAACGTCCTCTTTAAGGCACTCCCCAAAAATGGCTGCCACTCGAAATGTGTGTGTTAATGACATGAAATTCTCAACTTGTGATGCAACACATATGGGTCTGTGTGTAAAAGTAAAAGCTCTGTGTCCATTATGTTTTTCAGATCATGCTTCAGCGCCGGTATGACTTCGCGCCCAATGTGTGCGAGAAAAGGGACATCGCCCGGGAGATCATCGCGGAGATACACCGTGTCACCAGCACCACCTTCACTCACACCCAGATAATGCAGCATTGGTCGGACCTGAAGCGTCTGCACATGCCCCGGGTGCGGAGGTTTTTTGGAATCCATTTCCCAAGTAAGTACAAAGCAATTGCATGGTATATGTTACAAATGTATAAGTTATGCCTTTATTTATAATGACTTTTCTTTGGTAGTGTTGGAAATGGATTTCAGAATTCGCCGCACCCGGAGGCGTACAGGCCGACCAGTGCTGCATGAGTCTGCATCTGTGAGTGAAGGTGGTGGATCTCCCGGGCGACGGACCTACCCCTCCTCTGTGGCCTCCTCAGACCAGCCCCTGGACCTTACCACAGAGGAGGGGCCAAACCGCGTGGGCGTGGAGTCATACCTGGCCAGGCATGGGGAAGGCTCTGGTATGTCACTCTTCATGTATAGGCACAAAGATATACATGGCAGGCCAAAAACTAAGTTATCCTTTATTATGTATTTGTAGAAGCTTCTGGTGCGGGTGAAATAGTGGAGGAGGAGGCAGCAGAGATGCTGGAAGTCGATCCTGGCGAAGGTGAGTGATGTCAGCCAGACTGGGAGCCAGATATGTTGGGAATAGTGACTCTCTACAAGTACTAACCAAATGTCACATGTTTCTCCAGGGACTTCTTCACAGCATAGCCAGGACCAAGGGCAGCCTGTTGGCCCCAACCAGCCATCTGTCGGCCACCAACTCCGTAAGTCTCCATGCCATTATTCATATTAATGTTTGGTTAGCTAATAACACACACATAACTAAAGGCGTAGCCAATGTGTAGTTCACACTTTCATGTGGGCACTTCGTTAGCTTAAAGAGGACCCTAACTTGTATTAAGAACCAAAGACTTAGCCATCACACTGTACCTACAGATTAGAAACATGGAAAAACACCCTTCACCCATCTAATGCATGTTATTAGACTGAAAAAAACCAATATTGGGGAATATGGAATGCACAATATTTACAGGCAGCATGGGATACAGATTGAAAAAAGGAAGGTGCTGCCATGCATTGTGGGAGTGATGACCTTTCCCTCAACCCAGCTATGCTCGGGATTCCCAACGCACCACTGTAACCTACTCCCCTGTACTTTATCCAACTCTCCACTCCTCATTAAGTGTTATGCTTCAGAGTCCAGATGGCGGCGCTGTAATCCCAAAAAAACCCAAATTAACTTTGATCTGGTGCAGAATCATTTGTGAATAGTTATTGGTTTTCATTAAATAATGTTGAAGGTCCGGTTTAAGGAGTTTAAACACTTACCTGTGGGAAATGCATTAACTGTATCCCTTGGAAGAATGACATATGTCATGCATTTACATGTATTTGATTAACCCTAAATCTATTTCCAGCATACAAACCGGTCTGGGACTCCTATTTATGTTTCTTTCTCTATTGGTTACAGGGATGATCCCCCAAACATTGGCGGGCAAAAAAAAAAGAATGAAGGAGTTGGTGGCCGAGCTGCTGGCCATACAGGCGACGTTGGGGCCAACAGATGAAGAAGAGGATGATGAATAGTGCCCTTGGTCCTGGCTCCTTTCTTTAACTTGTTTTTATCGTTGTTCCAATTTTAAAAAGGGTTTTATGCTTGTTAAAAAAAACAAAAAAATATGTTTTAAAAAAAAAAAAAAAAAAAAAAAAATTATGTGTTTTACTCTCAAAAAAAAAAAAAAAATTTATATGTGTTTTACCGAGAAAAAAAAAAAAAAACTAAGTTTTAAACAAAACAACCAAAAAAAAATAAGATGTTTTGAAAATTACTAAAAACAAAACAAAGCAAATAATTTAAATAAATTATATTTTAAGCCTTCCTAAATGTGTCTTTTCTAATATGCACACACCCAAAAAATTACACAAACCAGAAACAACACGCTTAGAAACATATAGACATATGTACATTATGTGATTTTCTTACGTTTTAGGGACCGAGAAATGAAGTTGGATGCAGCCGCTAAGAGGTTTAGGTAAGTTTGAGGGACCGAGAAATGAAGTTGGATGCAGCCGCTAAGGGGTTTAGGTAAGTTTGAGGGACCGAGAAATGAAGTTGGATGCAGCCGCTAAGGGGTTTAGGTAAGTTTGAGGGACCGAGAAATGAAGTTGGATGCAGCCGCTAAGGGGTTTAGGTAAGTTTGAGGGACCGAGAAATGAAGTTGGATGCAAGCGCTAAGAGGTTTAGGTAAGTTTGAGGGACCGAGAAATGAAGTTGGATGCAAGCGCTAAGAGGTTTAGGTAAGTTTGAGGGACCGAGAAATGAAGTTGGATGCAGCCGCTAAGGGGTTTAGGTAAGTTTGAGGGACCGAGAAATGAAGTTGGATGCAGCCGCTAAGGGGTTTAGGTAAGTTTGAGGGACCGAGAAATGAAGTTGGATGCAGCCGCTAAGGGGTTTAGGTAAGTTTGAGGGACCGATAAATGAAGTTGGATGCAAGCGCTAAGAGGTTTAGGTAAGTTTGAGGGACCGAGAAATGAAGTTGGATGCAAGCGCTAAGAGGTTTAGGTAAGTTTGAGGGACCGAGAAATGAAGTTGGATGCAGCCGCTAAGGGGTTTAGGTAAGTTTGAGGGACCGAGAAATGAAGTTGGATGCAGCCGCTAAGGGGTTTAGGTAAGTTTGAGGGACCGATAAATGAAGTTGGATGCAGCCGCTAAGGGGTTTAGGTAAGTTTGAGGGACCGAGAAATGAAGTTGGATGCAAGCGCTAAGAGGTTTAGGTAAGTTTGAGGGACCGAGAAATGAAGTTGGATGCAGCCGCTAAGGGGTTTAGGTAAGTTTGAGGGACCGATAAATGAAGTTGGATGCAAGCGCTAAGAGGTTTAGGTAAGTTTGAGGGACCGAGAAATGAAGTTGGATGCAAGCGCTAAGAGGTTTAGGTAAGTTTGAGGGACCGAGAAATGAAGTTGGATGCAGCCGCTAAGGGGTTTAGGTAAGTTTGAGGGACCGAGAAATGAAGTTGGATGCAGCCGCTAAGGGGTTTAGGTAAGTTTGAGGGACCGAGAAATGAAGTTGGATGCAGGCGCTAAGGGGTTTAGGTAAGTTTGAGGGACCGAGAAATGGAAGTTGGATGCAGCCGCTAAGGGGTTTAGGTAAGTTTGAGGGACCGAGAAATGAAGTTGGATGCAAGCGCTAAGAGGTTTAGGTAAGTTTGAGGGACCGAGAAATGAAGTTGGATGCAGCCGCTAAGGGGTTTAGGTAAGTTTGAGGGACCGATAAATGAAGTTGGATGCAAGCGCTAAGAGGTTTAGGTAAGTTTTAGGGACCGAGAAATGAAGAAGGATGCAAGCGCTAAGGGGTTTAGGTAAGTTTTAGGGACCGAGAAATGAAGTTGGATGCAAGCGCTAAGGGGTTTAGGTAAGTTTCTGGTTGAGGGTGCGCATGCGCAAGATCTTATAAACATACGAACGCACGAATCTAAGAGGCCAAAAACCAATGAAAACCAGAGGCAAACGCAAGTAATTGGAAGAGGTGGACGATGGAAGCAGCCGAAAAAACAGGCTGCCGCCGCAACAGGTGAGCACATGAACGTGATTTTTACGATTGGCAACTGACTGAGGCAAGTTCGGGAGATATCATACGAACGGACGTATCTTTTAGGATAGAAACGTATTTGCTTATTGAATCACTCGCAAGTTCATACGAACGCACGAGCGGACGGGAAAAATAGGATGATCGGCACCCAAATCCAAGCTGTTACATGTTTCTTTGAATCAACCCTTATGTCGGCCAACGAAAGTCTTCAGTGTATGAGATCATTTTAATGGCACCATCTCCTTCCGTGACGCTGCACATTATAAGAGATCTCACCGATAGAGAGATCAGGGAGCAATCACAAGTGTATGAGACTCCAGGGCAGCCATACTCGCTCCCACTGGCCGCCGTATGCTCCATAGCACCCAAGTGCCCCTGATTTAGAGGGACTGTCCCTCTTTTGCGTCCATGTCCCCCTGTCCCTCATTATTCTCATTTGTCCCTCTTTGAGGTGTAAAATGCAGATCTGCAGCAATAAATGATTCATGATCCAAACGCTCATACAGCGGAGGCCCCAAACACCCATAAAGCGGAGGCCCCAAACGCCCATAAAGCGGAGGCCCCAAACGCCCATAAAGCCGAGGCCTCAAACGTCCATAAAGCCGAGGCCTCAAACACCCATAAAGCGGAGGCCCCAAATGCCCATAAAGCCGAGACCTCAAACGTCCATAAAGCGGAGGCCCCAAACGTCCATAAAGCGGAGGCCCCAAACGTCCATAAAGCGGAGGCCCCAAACGTCCATAAAGCCGAGGCCTCAAACGTCCATAAAGCGGAGGCCCCAAATGCCCATAAAGCGGAGGCCTCAAACGCCCATAAAGCGGAGGCCCCAAACGCCCATAAAGCGGAGGCCCCAAATGCCCATAAAGCGGAGGCCTCAAACGCCCATAAAGCGGAGGCCCCAAATGCCCATAAAGCGGAGGCCCCAAACGCCCATAAAGCGGAGGCCTCAAACGCCCTTGCCGCGGAGGGTGTTAGTCCACTTTAAGATTGAAGAAGAAACTCATGAATCTATTGAGTCAGCCAGTAAATGATATTACTATAAAGTGGACTGAACACCAGGATTTTGACTATCCTGCTGATTGGTCCTGGTGCCGGCCAAATTAGACAAGAAAGAAATGCCAACTGCCATTTTCATTGATAAAAATCATGCCAGCACTGAAGACCCCGCCGGACCAGAGGAGGGCGCCGCCAGGCAGGGGAAAGAAGAATTCACAGGGTCAAGGGGCCGGCATGTTACCTACCCATGCCACTACCCCGCCCGATTACCCGCATCCCCTCTATGAACACCGGGAGTGTGGATGAGCCGGTGCCCATCAGTATGGGCCCAGTGTTCTTCCAGGGGTGCCCACAGCACCGGACCAATAACAAAGGCCATAGGTTCTGATTCCGGGGATACTCACATGCAATGCCCAGACATGGGAGGAACAAAACTCAAAAAGGTGACATTTCTGGGTTTTGTTCCTTGCTGTGTCATTTTTGGTATACTACTTGGGGTGAACTAGTAAGAGGTCCAGGGGAACCCCTATAGCTGTTAACAGGGTCAGGGGGCCGGCCCCCGACATACCGCTACCCCACCCGATTACCCGCATCACCACTATGAACACCGGGGGTCCGGAGAAGCCCGGTGCCCATTGCAGTACAGGCCCAGTGTTCTTCCAGGGGTGCCAACAGCACCGGACCAATAACAAAGGGCATAGGGGCTGGTTTACCGGCAGGGCGGGGTGCGGGTGGGTCAGCCCCTGAGCCCTGGGTTAGCAGCCCCTATGCCTGGTGCCCACCCGGGCTGTTAGTACTTGTGTGTGTGGTGGGGGGGGGTTGTAATCTGCAGCACAAATCATTCCACACAATGGTAACACTTTCTCGTATGTATCAAAAGACAGGTTTGTCTGCTGAATCATGCGAGTTAGTAAGAGAAGTAATCTAAGACGAATGTGAGAGAAAAATACTCTAATGTTTTCTCATTTTTTTCTCTGAATTGCACTAAAAAAAAACACAAGAAAAAGTGTTTTCTCAAAGCCCCCAAAAAGTGAGAAAAGAAATCGCACAGTGCTAAATGCTCCCTAAAGAGAGAGAGAGAGTATGGGGATTATTAATGAAGGGATAGCGGCAGGTAGCGCCTCGTAGCGCCAGGCAGCGTCTGGTGAACGCTGTGCGCTAAACCACATTTATGAAAGCGATTCTGGTGAGCGACTAACAGCGCCATGTAGCGTCACATGTATTATTATAGGCGGCTCAGCATATAGCACCTCTAACAGCGCCATGTAGCGTCACATGTATTATTACAGGCAGGTCAGTGTATAGCGCCTCTAACAGCGTCATGTAGCGTCACATGTATTATTACAGGCAGGTCAGTGTATAGCGCCTCTAACAGCGCCATGTAGTGTCACATGTATTATTACAGGCAGGTCAGTGTATAGCGCCTCTAACAGCGCCATGTAGCGTCACATGTATTATTACAGGCAGGTCAGTGTATAGCGCCTCTAACAGCGCCATGTAGCGTCACATATATTATTACAGGCAGGTCAGTGTATAGCGCCTCTAACAGCGCCATGTAGCGTCACATGTATTATTACAGGCAGGTCAGTGTATAGCGCCTCTAACAGCGCCATGTAGTGTCACATGTATTATTACAGGCAGGTCAGTGTATAGCGCCTCTAACAGCGCCATGTAGCGTCACATGTATTATTACAGGCAGGTCAGTGTATAGCGCCTCTAACAGCGCCATGTAGCGTCACATGTATTATTACAGGCAGGTCAGTGTATAGCGCTGGTGCTCTCGCTTCCAGAGCCAGGTATTACCTGTCGCTACCTGTCGCTCTCCCATACATTTCAATGGACGTTTCTTTTCTTCTGTTTATACAGGGTTTTGTTTTTAATTTTTTATCTCTCCAATCATTGTGTGACGTCTTCTGGCCTAGAAAGAGTAATTTTTTAAAACTTTTTTGACTTTTTATATTTTTATGCAGAATTGTCACTACAGGTCTGGCACTAAAGTGTTATTGTCACAGTGTTATAACAATGTCATTCCATGTGTTTTCGCTTTGTTACTGGTGGATATGTGTTCAGAAACAGACTTTAATCACACATCTTCTGGCGCTCTATGAGGCTGTTTTTTTTTTATGAATATGATGTGAGTCGCTGAGAGTCGGTCGCACTGAGCTGGCGCTACCTCTCACTCCTTGCAGCGCTGTACTTGTGTTAGAACGCCCAACACACATCACATTCATCAATGCCGACCAGGCTACTACAGCGACTGAGGCGCTCTGTTACAGCGCCTGATACCCGCTTACAGCGTCTACTAGTGGTTGCTCTAAGCGCCGCTATACAGACGCTCATCTGCCGATACCTGGCGCTAGTAATAAATCAGCCTGTTAGAGGCAGATTCGGCTCATCACTGGCGCTGACAAGCTTTTGTGCCCCTAGAAATGAACATGTCTGATTATTTCCTCAGGAAGTCATTAGGGTCGGCATTAATGCCGCTGCGCCATTTCCTTTCGCCAGTTTCCGATGGCAGATTTGTTTTCTCTAGAATAGGAAGTCGCCCTTTTTATCCGGGATGCTGTGAAAGTGCAGGAAACCCGACAGACCTCAGATAAGATGCCGACCACCAGACCATCCGTGTGAAGAGGCCGATGAGCACACAAACATAGGGATCACCCGGGTGTGCTACTAAACAAAGAAGCCGCCTCATCGCTTTCAGCCACTGACCCGGAACAAGCTGCCAGCCAATTAGAGATAAATCTGACTGCCTGGTCTGCACCCCCATACCTCCCAAGTGTCCCTGATTTGGAGGAACTGTCCCTCTTTTGAGTCCATGTGCCCCTGTCCCTGGTTGTTCCCATTTGTCCCTCTTTGAGGTGTAACATGCAGATCTGCAGCAATAAATGATTCATTTGCCTATTCAAAGTGTTTCTATTGTTGTAACTGTTACAATGTATCTCCTATCTATCCGTCAATGAGGGGGCGTGGCTTCACCCACCACTCAATGAGGGGGCGTGGCTTCACCCATCATTTAATGAGGGGGCGTGGTTCCAACTATCCTTTAATGAGGGTGTGTGGCTTCATCCATCCTTTAAAGTGGACCAACACCCTCCCGTGATCGGCCCGGGAATCTATAAGATTCCCGGACCGATCAGCCCCCTGACGGCGGGGCATCCGCGGGAGGCGGTGGGCGCACTCTCTTGTCCGTCGCTGCCTCCCGCTTGTCCGTCGGCGGGGATTGGTGGCAGCGGTCACGTGGGAGAGGGGAGAGGTGAGTTTTTGGGGCTTTCTGGAGGGTTTCACACAGCGATTGGGGTGCCCCACCAGAGTGGACCAAAACCCAGGATAGTCAAAATCCTGGGTGTTGGTCCACTTTAATGAGGGGGTGTGGCTTCATCCATCCCTCAATGAGGGGGTGTGGTTTCATCCATCCCTTAGCGAGGGGCGTGGCTTCATCCATCCCTTAGCGAGGGGCGTGGCTTAATTTAACAATTGTCCCTCTTTGGGGTGTAACATGCAGATCTGCAGCAATAAATTCTTCATTTGCATATTCAAAGTGTTTCTATTGTAGCTGTTACAATGTATCTCCTATCCATCCCTCAATGAGGGGCGTGGCTTCATCCATCCTTCAATAAGGGGGCGTGGCTTCATTTAACAATAATCCCTCTTTCCCACCCTGAAAAGTTGGTAGGTATGCCCACTTCCAGCGCCGGGGTTCAGAAACAAGTGCAGTCAGACCACACACATTTTTGGAAACCGGAGTGCTATACAAAACATATATAAGTATACAAAAAATTCCTATCATTCCAATGTTACATATCTGAGATGGCAGAATGAGCGGAACAAAACCAGCCAGCCCTGGAAACTAAAAGATGCTCCACTGTGTGAACCCCCCCCACGCCGCCATTCTGGCTAACCTCATCTCTCCTTCATCGGCTGTATGTGGGGAAATGGAAGGCGTCTCAGATACATATACTCGGACACGAGGTTTCACGAAACGCGATGCCTCTGGGAAAATCATTTAAAGAGTAACAACACCAAAGAAATAAACTTTCTTGGGTTTTGTTCCTCTTGATTCGGGATGCCCTGCTGTGGGTATCCCCCAGGATGTTGTAAAACCACCTTTTTCCCTGGCACATGCGCGGTCCACTCAGTCAATCAGCTTCACTTGTTCCATCGAGATTTCCTTTAACAAAATCTATATAGGGCAAGCGCTGCTGGCCACATCCCCCGCCTCTAGCTTGAGGAACAGGTGATCTGTGGGGTGTCACACAGCAGGGCACCCCATATCAGGATGCCACCTAAAGATGTAAAATTTCGTCACCCTCTGTTGCCAGACCATTTTTTTTACCACTTGTGCTATATATATTTAGCTGTGATTTTTGCAGGAATTTTCAGGAAAATGATATATTGTTTTTTTTCTGCTCAGTTTGGGCTTCAAGGAGGAACAACACAGGGATTTAACTTGTTCCTCTGAGTTTTTAATTGATTTTAAGGTTTTATCTTGTTTGTGAGTGTAACTATATGCAATAAAATTTGTTATATTGATTTTTGGTAGTGCGTTTTTTATACTGACCTAAAGGGAGGGTGTTCGGGCCACCATCATCTAACTGTTTTGCCTTGTTCCTCTGTGCGGGGGCATCCCAAATTGGCCTGCAATGCTGTGTGTATTATTATTATTGTTTATTTATATAGCGCCATCATCTTACGTAGCGCTTTACAAAGTAGTAATTACAGACAGGGTAGAAACATACGGTACATAGACTGTTTCAAATGCAGTTTTACAGAGTTGACAGTGGATATTCTGAGTACAAGATACAATAGGAGAGAGCCCGGCCCGAGGAGCTTATCCCCCAGGTTGCCCCATTCACTCACCTTCCTCCCACTCCTACGGGTGAAAGCGAATGCGTTAATTGGCTGAGTGGCGCATTCAGCCAATCTGTGCGCTCGATGTCTCCCTTCAGCACCTGGACGGCTCAGCAGCCGAGTGGCGCCAGTCGCATCTCCCGCCCACCTTGCAGCCGAGGCGTGCCCATGACGTCCATTCAGAAAGTACATGTATATGTAAATGGAAAATCGAACACCCGTGAAACGTACTTGCATTCAAAAAAGGATGATTTTTAATGCTGGTGAAAAATACACAAGAGAACAGAAGTGGTGATAAATGCAACAATATATACAGACATATAAGAACACTCTATATACAAGGTGCACCGCATCTCTTGATTAAGGCTGTTAATCGCCGAAACGTCGAGCTTTTTTGTGTCCACCCGGTATTTCAGCTTGTTGCTCACCATTGTAAGTGTCTTGTTGCTCATCTTTTCTTTTTTTTTCTTTTTTTGCTCATCTTTTCTGTACTGCTTGATATCGGATGAATATGGGCTTGTTGCTATGTACAATTTATACAGCTGCATCCCTTGCATAAACCTTGACTCAGTGATTTAGCCTGTATACTTATAACCTTTGGAGCAGTATTCCCCATCATATGCTGGATACCATATCTTTATTGGCCTTATAGCGGTCTGCACCTTGTATTTAGAGTATTGTTATATGTCTGTATATATTGTTGCATTTATCACCACTGCTGTTCTTTTGTGTATTATTCACCAGCATTAAAATTCATCCTTTTTTGAATGCAAGTACGTTTCACAGGTGTTCGATTTTCCATTTACATATACACGTATTGTCCGCGATGTGCACATGGAATCTTTGAACCCCTAGAGGTAAAGGGAGCGGACTTGTGACTGGAGGGTTGCAGGTTCGAATCCTGGGACATGACTGAAGTGCTCTTGAGAAAGGCACCTAACTGCTCCCTGGGCGCCGTAATTAGGGCAGCCCACCGCTCCGGGGACGTGTACACTCACTGCACGGATGGGTTAAATGCGGAGAACGAATTTTTATGTGTGCGCAAGCATACAATGGCCATCTGCATAAAAAATAAAAACAAAAAAAAAAAAAAAGTTCTTCATATATATTTTAAATCCATTGATCTTTATGAAAGTGTGCTACTACCTTTAAATAACAGTCCGTTAAGAAAGGCCAGAAAAAAAATTGATGGGATACGCACCGCCAAGAAAAAAAAGAATTAACAAAATGGGGGTGTAGGCCAAGGGGTGTATATATAGAATACAATACCAACTTATATGGGGCTCTAGAGATGCCCCAGGGGACACCCCATATTAATGGCCGCACACCAATCCAAATAAAATTAATAGAAATGTATTATATTCAGAAAAAAACATTAGCCTGATCCAAGTAACAATAGACAATACAAAGACAAATTTAAAACCATAAAGACACAAAAGGCGAAGTGACGGTTCGTCACGTAACGCGTCGGTGATTGCTGCACGGGGGGCCAGGCTCTTAATATTTGGTGATGTATTAACTTCCCCATTTTTAATTGCCAATGTTATTGGCTGATGCTCTTATCTCCTAGCGCTCTTTTAGCACTTTAATTCTCGGTACTTTGAGCACTTTACTATGAAATGGCATAACAATTTATTGGCATTATTTTCACATTTGGATTCACATTGTTTTCTGCACTTGCACTTTGTTAGATGAAATGTTTTTCAGTCCATGCAGTGTTTAAACTCACATGGTATTTTATTGCGTTGTTTTGCGCATTGTCCCACGCATTTGAGCGTCCTGCTAGCCCTTAGGACATATATTGTGTATTAATTGTATATGTATTTACTTTGTAGTGGGAAGTTTTGCACCTTAATTCAATTGAATAGCCTCCCTGGGGATATCTGTCCTTTCCCCTCCTCCCCATTTACAGCCTTTTGTGTCTTTATGGTTTTTGTATTGTCTATTGTTACTTGGATCAGGCTTTTGTTTTTTCTGAATGTAATAAATTTCTATTCATTTAATTTGGATTGGTGTGCGGCCATTAATATGGGGTGTCCCTTGGGGCATCTCTAGCGCCCCATATAAGTTGGTATTGCATTCAGAAAGGCCAGGAGCAGGCACGCACACAACTAGAGGTGAGCAGGGATGCAGCCGAAGCGCACAAATGCGGCGAGGGCCCCAGAGGGTGTGTGAAACTGGCTTCACACAGCGGGGCATACCAATTCGGGACGCTCCATGGAGCTTGTTTGTAGCTCTTTCAGTGTTCTCTTAATATTCTTGGGTAAAAAATGTAATATATATATATATATATATATATATATATATATATGTCTGTATTTTCTCGTGTCTTTTGAAATAAAAAAACGTTTTTCAAAAAAAGCCATATTGCGTGTAAAAGCCCCATTCTTCCCGATTACAGCGATACCACATATGTGGTTGATATCGGTAGCCCCCCGCTCCTGCCCAGGAGACTGAAAAAAGCACTTTATGAGATTTTCAAATGAAATACAACTACTACTATCAAGGGTTCAACCCTTAAAAATTAAAAAAGAAAAATGTTGTGGGGTCTCCCCCTAACCAGAAGAACCAGCCCCCGGCAACAGCTATGGGCATACCTATCAACTTTTCAGGGTGAGAAAGAGGGACAATTGTTAAATTAGACCACGCCCCCTCATTGAGGGATGGATAGGAGATACATTGTAACAGTTACAACAATAGAAACACTTTGAATAGGCAAATTAATCATTTATTGCTGCAGATCTGCATGTTACACCTCAAAGAGGGACAAATGAGAACAACGAGGGATAGGGGGGCATGGGCTCAAAAGAGGGACAATTGTTAAATGATGCCACGCCCCTCATTGAGGGCTGGGTGAAGCCACGCCCCCTCATTGAGGGATGAATGAAGCCACGCCCTCTCATTGAGGCATGGATAGGAGATAGGATGTAACAGTTACAACAATAGAAACACTTTGAATAGGAGAATGAATCATTTATTGCTGCAGATCTGCATGTTACACCTCAAAGAGGGACAAATGAGAACAACAAGGGACAGGGGGACATGGACTCAAAAGAAGGACAATTGTTAAATGATGCCACACCCCCTCATTGAGGGATGGATGAAGCCACGCCCCCTAATTGAGGGATGGATGAAGCCACGCCCCCTCATTGAGGGATGGGTGAAGCCACGCCCCCTCATTGAGGGATGAATGAAGCCACGCCCTCTCATTGAGGGATGGATAGGAGATAGGATGTAACAGTTACAACAATAGAAACACTTTGAATAGACAAATGAATAATTTATTGCTGCAGATCTGCATGTTACTCCTCAAAGAGGGACAAATGGGAACAACAAGGGACAGGGGGACATGGACTCAAAATCAGGGACACTTGGAAAGTATGCTTATCACCAGGATAGTGAAAAGCACAGCGATAGGTCCACTTTAAGGTAAGAGAGGGTTAATCGAGGATTGGAAAGGTTTTAGCCGTCCCTAATGGATCAGTTAATCAGATGTTGATGGATTGACAGGCGGGAACACTCAGCAGGAGGGATAAGGACTCCCGGGACTCCCGTCACACTCAGCACAATATTCTGCAGAGAAACAGATGGGACAGGCAATAACATGGCAGCTCCTGAAATACTCAGCCCGTGTTTATGAGCCTGGGGCCCTTCTTTAGGGATGAAATACGGGCGTGTAATTGGCCAGCGGTGGTCACGTGTCCTGTTTTGGGGCTTCCATGTTGCTGGCTGGACACAGTTTGCAGGCGGTTGATGGAGGGGGGGGGACCCCAGGAATCGGGATGACCCCCGGAGCAGACCCACACCCATTTTTTGTAACATAGGTGTTGGTCTGGTTACAGAGGAACATCAGGAAAGGTTAAAACCTCTCCCAAACCTCACCGGACTGTCCCCCCTCCTCCGATTTCACAAGGGATCCATCTTCTGGGTGCGTAGGATTTGGGGGCCACCTCCCAATGAATTGCTTCCCATCAGCATACCTCCCAAGGGTCCCTGATTTGGAGGGACTGTCCCTCTTTTGAGTCCATGTCCCCCTGTCCCTCGTTGTTCTCATTTGTCCCTCTTTGAGGTGTAACATGCAGATCTGCAGCAATAAATGTTTCATTTGCCTATTCAAAGTGTTTATATTGTTGTAACTGTTACATCCTATATTCTATCCATCCCTCGATGAGGGGGCGTGGCTTCATACAGCCCTCAATGAGGGGGCGTGGCTTCATACATCCCTCAATGAGGGGGCGTGGCTTCATACATCCCTCAATGAAGGAGTGTGGCCTAATTTAACAAATGTCCCTCTTTCCCCCCCTGAAAAGTTGGGAGGTCTGCCATCAGGCAGTGCATGTGCCCCTCATCTCACGCCTGGGCAGTGCCCGTGGGATGCAATGAAGCCGGCCAAATCCCGCAAGACTTTTTTTGGAGCTGCGAGATCGGCACGGGACATTAAAAAAGCTAAAGCCACGCTTGTCAGTCAGTCAGCGCCGACTAAGCGGGTGTCGGGGTGAGGATCGAGATGTCACCGCTGCCTGCTGCATCCAAAACGTAAGTAGGGGCCAATGGGAAGGGGAGGGTGGAATCGCCCCCTTTTTATTTTAGGTCTAATGTTACGCTTTAAAGTGGACCAACACCCAGGATTTTGACTATCCTGGGTTTTGGTCCACTTCAGGGGGGCACCCCGACGATTAAGGGTGCCCCGCTATGTGAAACCCCCCAGAAAGCCCCCAAAACTCACCTCACCACGCTCCCACGTGGCCGCGCTGACCAATCAGCGCCAACGGACAAGCGGGTGACAGCGGCGGACAACACAGCGCGTCCGCCGCCGCCTCCCGCGCGCCCCTCTGACATTCATTCACAAACGGCCGGCGCGGGCGCGCGCACGCCTAGAGGGGCGCGCGGGCGGCGCCCGCTGCCGCCGCCGATGAGGTGAGTTTTTCGGGGGTTTTGGGGGGGTCCCTCACCGCGGGACATCCCGATCTCGGATGTCCCGTGGTGAGGGAGGTGATCGGTCCGGGAATCTTATAGATTCCTGGGCCGATCACCACTGGGTGACGGTCCACTTTAAAGGCACCAGGTTACCTTAAACCGAGCCTTCACTCTGAATAAGAGCCTGTCTTATATGTTTCCCCCCTGTACATACAGATTGCCACATTAATCTGGACCCTCACCCTGAATAAGAGCCTATCTTGTATGTTCCCCCCCTGTACATACAGATTGCCCACATTAATCTGGACCCTCACCCTGAATAAGAGCCTATCTTGTATGTTCCCCCACCTGTACATACAGATTGCCCACATTAATCAGGACCCTCACCCTGAATAAGAGCCTATCTTGTATGTTTGCCCCCTGTACATACAGATTGCTCACATTAATCTGGACCTTCACCCTGAATTAGAGCCTATCTTGTATGTACCCCCCCCTGTACATACTGATTGCCCACATTAATCTGGACCCTCACCCTAAATAAGACCCTATCTTGTATGTCCCCCCCCCCCGTACATACAGATTGCCCACATTAATCTGGACCCTCACCCTGAATAAGAGCCTATCTTGTATGTTTGCCCCCTGTACATACAGATTGCCCACATTAATCCTGACCTTCACCCTGAATTAGAGCCTATCTTGTATGTTCCCCCCTGTACATACAGATTGCCCACATTAAGGCACTGCGCATGCCCTAATGCTTGTCAGTCAGCGCCGACTAAGCGGGTGGCGGTTTGAGGGTCAGATGTCGCCACTGGCTGCTGCATCCAAAAGGTAAGTAGGGGCCGATGGGAAGGGGGGGGGGGGGGAATCTGCCCCTTTTTATTTTAGGTCTAATGTTCCTCTTTAAAGGTGCCAGGTTACTTTAATAACTTTAAGGACTGAGATTAAAGGGACTGTCCAGGCATTCAGAAAAAGAAGGACACTTATATGCATATGCACTTCCCCCAGGTCTGGTGCTCAGAAATGTAACCTGGTTTCTGAGATTGGGTCCCGTGGCACCCGACTGCGATCCGCCGCCTCCTACAGAAAGACAATCCCCTCGATTCAAAGAGCAAAAGTTAATTGATTTCGGATCGAAAATCGTAAGTTTGGGTGGGTGTTTGTCATTTTTTCCTGTTTTTTTGGCCATTTCCGACTCGCACGAGCCTACGTACGAATGCGTATATGCTCTTACGATCATCGGAAGTTCGTTCCTAAATTTTAGGATCAAAACGTAAAACTTAGGATCAAATCCTAAAACTTAGGATCAAAACGTAAAACTTAGGATAATCGAATGTGTTTAGGTGTGATTCAGAGAACAGTTTTCAAACCTCTAAATACGTTTTAAAAGAAAGCCACTGGCGACACCTTTTAGCAGTCGGATTGCTGTTCTTGAACAGGTTTTTTGGCTATGTGGAGGAGTCTGCGCGTCTTGAGCTCCAATGAACTGCATGTATCAGCATGGCCGAGGCCATAAATTGTATGGCAATGCATACCTGATTCATGTATGCCTTATAAAAGCATTTTAATGTGGACCTTAATTAGTCCTTTGCATGTAAACCTTTATTTTGCAATCTATTTGCGTTAATTAAAGAAACTTATGTCCTTTGTTATTTATTTTTAAATTGATGTACTAGAATAATATTTTTAGATTGCATTTATTGGTGTAGTTGTTTACCTTTGCTTTGTTTAATTATTTAAGCACATCTTTGGTCAGATGCATCACACTTACTGAGGAGAGGAGAGCGGGATAAAGTGCAGGATGTGGGTTACTGCTGTATTTTGCACAGACACAGCAGAGCTGGGGGCACGGAAAGGTCAGAAATCAAAGAATGCAGAGCAACACAGTCACAAGGCCCTTTCTGTTTGCAGGCTGCCCGATAATACCTGACCTGCCATCTTGGCTGTTTCTAGGCTCATAACATGCCGAAGTTGCTGGGTGTTTTTTTATATTTGAGAGCAAATCTGTATGTAGAGGGTGTGGGTAACCACACACAAAATTTTAATTTGTACCATTTGAAGCCTAAATATTAAAATTAAATCCACAAGTAAAAAATGCAAGTTAACTAAAAATTAAACAAAGTAAGATTTACTTATGCAAATGCATTCATTAATGGTTGGTTACTACAAAATGAATGAAATAAAGAAAAATAAAAGACCAAATATTTAGAATGCACTTTAATGAGGTAAGTTTGTAGTGCGCAGCCGCAAGATCAGAAGGATTTACGTCCAGACAAAAAAGGAAAAAGGGCAAAACCAATGTTGCAACCTGAGAAATGAAACGGAAAATTCAGGATGGAAACTGACATAGGTCTGATTCCCGAACTGCCATACGAACGGACGGACATTTTAGGATAGAAACGTATTTGCTTATAGAATCACTCGCAAGTTCATATGAACGCACGAGCGGACGGGAAAAATAGGATGGTCGGCACCAAAATCCAAGCTGTTACATGTTTCTTTGAATCGACCCTAATCTCTTGCAGCAAATGGATTTGAGCATGTTCCAGTCACTGTGACTGACGCAGGGGCGTCTCTGATGCATATGTCTGCCGCTGGACTCCATCTCACGTCAGGTACATTTCTGAGCATCGGACCCGGATGGTGTAACTGCAGGGGAGTAAAGGTTAGTATTGTGGGTTTTTTGTCTGTAATCTCCCTTTAAAGTGGACCAAAACCCAGCACGATCGGCGTGAGAATCTTTAAGATTCCCAGGCTTATTGATTCTCTCCCTCTGGGGGATCCAAAATCAGGATGCCCCACTGTTTGAAACCCCCCAGGTCGCCCCATACACTTACCTTGTTTCCTGGTCCAACGGCGCATGCGCGAGCCGCGGCTGCATCCCCGCTATCCCTCTAGCAGGACGCGTGCCCGCGCCAGGCATTTGTGAATGGCCGACGTGGGCACGCTCCCTGTTAGAAGGAAGTGGGGGATGTGGCTGTCAGTGCGCCCGGAGTTGCTGCCCTTAGACAAAGGCTTAGACGACTTGGCGTCAGCGGCTTCGAGCGCACTGATTGGACGAGCAGCCGCACATGCACCGCAGGACAGGGAAGAGGTGAGTTGGGTGATCTGGGGGGTTTCACACAGCGGGGCATCCCCGATTGGGGCGACCCTGGGGAAAGGACCAACCCAGTCAAAATCCTGGGTTTTGATCCACTTTCAAAGGCAATTCCGCTATCATTGGCATGTTAAAGAGTTTCCATTATTGTGTGCCAAAATAATTTTCTCAGAGCACCGAGCTTATCTGTTATTTTTTCATTTTTCTTTGCTTGCAACTCTGTGTTATATAAGGATCGGTTTTCTCTAGTAACAATGTGGTTACCTTAGCAACGTACAAAAAGTGTTGTGCTTGGCGTAACTGGCAGATGCTTTCTGACTCTGGCTTGCTAATCATCTGATTGGCTGAAGCAGAGATGATGCTTCACATCCCTGAGCTTACAGGTTTAACCCCTCCTGCTCCAATTCAGCCTCTTCAGATAAGGTTGTGTTCCAGTATCTAAAGGGTTACTGGCAGTGCTCTCACCTAGTGATAGATGTCTGTCATTTCTACTGCCTTATTTTTCTGGGGCAGCCCCATTTGGGGATGGGTGCCCCCATAACTCCTCTCAACTTGGGGGGTATCAGGCATCTGCGATTTCCCTGGCATGTGTGCAAGAAGGAGAAGAATAGGAAGTACAATGTCTTCTCCAGAAAGCTCGCAGCATAGCTTCCTGTGACTGCACTAACCCTAGCCGGTGTATCCTGCATGATGTTTGGGGGGCTCATTCAGGTCTGCTTTGAGACCCCACATGGTGAACAACAGGGCACAGATGGAAACTGGTCACCACCTGCACCAAATTAGGGGTGTCTTGGTAGCCTTGGAACCCCACATGATGCACAGGAGGGCACAGATGGAAACTGGGCATCACCTGGTCCAGATTAGGGGTGCCTTGGTAGCCTGAAAATTGGGGCCTCATCCGGGGCAGCTTTGGGACCCCACATGGTGCACAAGAGGGCACAGATGAAAACTGGTCACCACTTGCTCCAGATTAGGGGTGCCTTGGTAGCCTGGAGATGGGGGTTCGTCTGGGGCTGCTTTGGTGCCCCACTTGGTGCACAAGAGGGCACATATGGAAACTGGGCACCCCCTGCACAAAATTAGGGGTGCCTTGGTAGCTGGAGGTGAGGACTTGTCTGGGATTGCTTTGGGACCCCACAGATAGAAACTGGGCATCACCTGGGCCAGATTAGGGGTGCCTTGGTAGGATGAAAATCGGGGCCTCATCCGGCTTTAGGACGCCACATGGTGCACAAGAGGGCACAGATGAAAACTGGTCAAAACCTGGGCCAAATTAGGGGTGCCTTGGTAGGCTGGAAATTGGGGCCACATCTGGGGCAGCTTTGGGACACCACCACTTGCTCCAGATTAGGGATGCCTTGGTAGCCTGGAGATGGGGCCTCATCCGGAGCTGCTTTGGAGCCCAAAATGGTGCACAAGAGGGCACAGAAGGAAATTGGTCGCCACCTGGGCCAAATTAGGGGTGCCTTGCTAGGCTGAAAATTGGGGCCTCATCTGGGGCAGCTTTGGGACCCCACCACTTGCTCCAGATTAGGGATGCCTTGGTAGCCTGGAGATGGGGGTTCATCCGGGGCTGCTTTAGGACCCCACATGGTGCACAAGAGGGCACAGATGGAAACTGGGCACCACTTGGGCCAAATTTGGGGTGCCTTGGTAGCCTGAAAATTGGGGCCTCATCCGGGCAGCTTTGGGACCCCACATGGTGCACAAGAGGGCACAGATGAAAACTGGTCACCACTTGCTCTAGATTAGGGGTGCCTTGGTAGCCTGGAGAAGAGGGTTCGTCCGGGTCTGCTTTGGGACCCCACATGGTGCACAGGAGGGCACAGATGGAAACTGGGCATCACCTGGGCCAGATTAGGGGTGCCTTGGTAGGCTGGAAATTGGGGCCTCATCTAGGGCAGCTTTGGGACCCCACCACTTGCTCCAGATTAGTGGTGCCTTGGTAGCCTGAAAATTGGGGCCTCATCCGGGACAGCTTTAGGACCCCACATGGTGCACAAGAGGGCACAGATGGAAACTGGGCAGCACTTGCACAAGATTAGGGATGCCTTGGAAGCTGGAGGTGAGGACTTGTCTGAGGCTGCTTTGGGAACCCACATGGTGCACAAGAGGCCACAGATAGAAAATGGGCATCACCTAGGACAGATTAGGGGTGTCTTGGTAGCCTGGGAATTGGGGATCATCTGGGACTGTTTTGGGCCCAAAATGGTGCACAGGAGGGTACATATGGAAACTGGTCACCACCTGCACCAAATTAGGGGTGTCTTGGTAGCCTGGAAATTGGGGGCTCATCCAGGACTGCTTTGGTTCCCCACATGGTGCAGAAGGGGGCACAGGTGAAAACTCTGCACCTGCACAAGATTAGGGGTACCTTGGTAGCCTGGAGATGGGGCTTCATGCGGGGCTGCTTTGGGACCCCACATGGTGCACAAAAAGGCACGGATGGAAACTGGGCACCACCTGCACAAAATTAGGCGTGCCTTGGTAGCTAGAGGTGAGGGCTTGTCTGGGATTGCTTTGGGACCCCACATGGTGCACAAGAGGACACAGATTGAAGCTGGGAACCAATTAGTACAGATTAGGGGGGTCTTGGTAGCCTGGGAATTGGGGCTCATCTGGGACTGCTTTTGGGCCCAAAATGGTGCACAGGAGGGTACAGATGGAAACTGGGCACCACCTGGGCCAGATTAGGGGTGTTCTGGTGGCCTGAAAATTGGGGGCTCGTCCGGGGCTGCTTTGGAACCACACACGGGGCACAGATGGCATCTCCTTTATACCCTCCTCGGCTACCAATATTATAGGTGTTTTGGTAGCCTGGGGATTCGGAGCTTGTTTGGGACTGCTTTAGAACCCCACATGGTGCACAAGTTGGTGCATGAAGAGGCGTTGTGCACCATGTGGGGTTCGAAAGCAGTCCCAAACAAGCCCACAATCTCCAGGGAGGCCAATATCCTCATGCATGGGACATCACGATTTGGGATGTCCTGCTGTGTGAAATCCCCCGAGATTGACCAATGTAATCCTGCAGTGCATGCATGGACGCATCCCCGATATACCTTTAGCTGAGGTGTATACCCGCAACAGAAATATGCCAATGAGCAGCCAGTGGCACACACTTGAACTGTCCCTTTAATAAGGAGCTCAAGTAGCCAAGCTCCAGACTGGTTAGGATTTCACCCCTTGGACCCTTTACTGGGATGCTCAAATATATTAGCCATTCAGCATGAGACAGCTTGAAGGGCCAGTCCCGGAGATGGGAATATTTATTTTCTGGATCAGTAAATAGAGCTGAAGCGGAACATAATTCTCTCTAAACATCCCCCCGCCCCAGCTCGCGCTGAATTAATGGCCTCCATTGATTAGATGGGGAACCAAGTCAGCAACACCGGAATTAATGAACTGCGCTCCGCTCTGATCCGATGGGAAATTAGGCTCCTCAATTAGTTTTTACTTAACTCTTACCGGGCCACAGAGCTAGCAATCAGCCACCTGCCGGAACACTCCAAGCACAAAAAAAAAAAAAAAAAGGTGTTTATTTTATGTTGGTGCCTGGTAGAGGTTTCCCAATGTCTGCCATTGTGCTGGAGTCACCCAGCAAGAGAGACTTCCATCTTCCAAGTGTTTCGAAACCGCTAAGATTTTACCTGAGGCTTAAAGAAGAACTCCAGAAACACGAACAGCAAGGGATAACTTAGAATACCAAAAAGCACAGAGAGAGAGCCCCTAACCCACTTGCAAACTAATAAAATAAATTGTAAGCTCTTCTCCTTCTGTATCCTCCCTTATACCCTAATAGAGTGTAAGCTCTTCTCCTTCTGTATCCTCCCTTATACCCTAATAGATTGTAAGCTCTTCTCCCTCTGTATCCTCCCTTATACCCTAATAGAGTGTAAGCTCTTCTCCTTCTGTATCCTCCCTTATACCCTAATAGATTGTAAGCTCTTCTCCTTCTGTATCCTCCCTTATACCCTAATAGATTGTAAGCTCTTCTCCTTCTGTATCCTCCCTTATACCCTAATAGATTGTAAGCTCTTCTCCTGTATCCTCCCTTATACCCTAATAGAGTGTAAGCTCTTCTCCTTCTGTATCCCCCTTATACCCTAATAGATTGTAAGCTCTTCTCCTTCTGTATCCTCCCTTATACCCTAAAAGATTGTAAGCTCTTCTCCTTCTGTATCCTCCCTTATACCCTAATAGATTATAAGCTCTTCTCCTAATAGATTGTAAGCTCTTCTCCTCCTGTATCCTCCCTTATAGATTGTAAGCTCTTCTCCTTCTGTATCCTCCCTTATACCCTAATAGATTGTAAGCTCTTCTCCTTCTGTATCCTCCCTTATACCCCAATAGATTGTAAGCTCTTCTCCTCCTGTATCCTCCCTTATAGATTGTAAGCTCTTCTCCTTCTGTATCCTCCCTTATACCCTAATAGATTGTAAGCTCTTCTCCTTCTGTATCCTCCCTTATACCCCAATAGATTGTAAGCTCTTCTCCTCCTGTATCCTCCCTTATACCCTAATAGAGTGTAAGCTCTTCTCCTTCTGTATCCTCCCTTATACCCCAATAGAGTGTAAGCTCTTCTCCTCCTGTATCCTCCGTTATACCCCAATAGAGTGTAAGCTCTTCTCCTTCTGTATCCTCCCTTATAGGTTAGTCTTGTAGAGACATATATCGGGTTGGCGTCCATGCATCGGTCACAGTTCGAGCTCCTCGAGTGGCAGCTTGGCAAAGAGGAGGAAGCGTGCGCCCACCGGTAACATTTCTCCTGATTTGTGGCTGTTTGTATTTAATTAGGTGTTCTGGCCTGAAGATGGGGGAAAAAAAGAGCTGACATAGAGGCACTTAAACGCTCATCCTCCAGCGCTGCCCCCGTCCTGTCTCCAGAAGAGACGAGTCAGAGGAACGCGCAGCTAGTGACCCGCAGCTCGCATGCTGCATTGCAGCTGTGCAGCCGAGTACCTGGCGCTGGCCCGGCACAAACATAACCGAGACTTCGGAATTCAGGAAGAAAAAATAATAATAAAAGGTTATTACTACCATCCCTGTGAAGAGAATTAAAGGGGACGTTCCAGGCAAAGTGTAAATGATATTGCTTTCGCCCTATGCTGGTTGTCGGCATCATTCATTCCTCAGCACTTTGCATTTCTTGATAAACCCTATAGAACTTGCTCTCTTCTGCTCACTCCCCAAAATAAACTCGCTTCCCTGCTGGGTGAGGAGGCCCTGCAGAGGGGACAGCGTTCATGGGAGCGTATTAAGAAATATAAAGCAGGCTGGGTGTATGCTGGCTAAAAGATGCTGCTCCTGACAGCCAGCATAATGCAGATTTAACCCTATGCCTGAAATGTCCCTTTAACCATGTACACTTACCCCCCTGTGTGCCTGCCCGCTCCGACCTCCTCATCTCAGGATAGGGACCAGCCTGCTTTATGCAGAACTCTGGGTGCCTTTACATATCGGGTCTCTGATAGGTGGTTTTTGGGAAATGATGAAGAAGGGGGCAAGCCACATAGAGAGAGACCCATGTTAAAGTGGACCAACACCCTGCAGGAACGTCTCGGGAATCTATAAGATGCAATCCCTCCCCACGGGGCATCCAACATCGGGATGCCCGGCTGTGTGAAACCTCCCGGGACGCCCCATTCACCTTACCTGCATCCCGATCCAACGGCGCATGTGCGGACCCCTCTATGGCCGCCAGCATGCTCGGAACCGCTGAACTAAGATGGCGCTTAGACGTGCATAGCTCAGCGGCTCAGAGTGCGCTGATACAGCAGGCGCACACAGACCTGAGATGCTGCTGCAGTGGACCAAACCCCCCCCCCGATCGGGGATACCCCGCTGTGTGAAACCCCCCAGGTCCCCTGAACAAACTCACCTCTTCCCGGTCCTACAACGCATGTGCGTTTGCAGAGGAATTGAGTCGATGGATGCTACATGATGCTAAGAGGCCGATTCATTAATAGCGGCAGGTAGCGACAGTTGAGCGACTGTATCAGTATTTTCACAGCGCCCGCTAGTAGTCGCTGTGCTTGGCCGTTGTTCGGTTGTTGATAGCGACTGAGTCGGTGTGCTGTAATGTTGAATACGGGGTGACGAGTCGCTGTTTGACAGGTTCCGCGATGTATGGGTGCGCATGATAGCGACTGGTCAGAGCGACCGGCTCCCACCACATTCATCAAAAAATCACGCTCAAAAAATTCTTGCGCTGTGAAATGCTTGTTTAAACCCCAGAGCGCTGGCGACGATGTGTTAAAAGTAGTTTTTTAACCCCCAAACCACCATATTTTTGGAAACCAAAAAAAAAAATTTTGAAAGAATTTAGTAATATGAATACAATAATATCAGACCTGTAATATCAATTTTTACCTTAAAAAAATTAACTAACATGGCAGAAGTGGTCACAGAATTTTTCACATTTAAAAAAAAAAAAAAAAAAAAAAAAAACATTAATAACAATTAATTATGAATATTTAAAGATTGTTCCATTGAAATGCATTGGAGAGCGCCAGGTAGCGAGAGGTCATACCTGTCGCTGTTCAAGGTCGGACACTGGCGCTGTGGGCTGAGGCTGGAATAATGATGAATGAGTGGCTATATGGCGCTATCTCAGTCGCTAAGCAGGATCGGCTTGATAAATGTGTGGTTGTGGTGGGGAGCCGGCGTTCTCGTGGCGGTGCCCGTCATTACCGGCCGCTCACCCGTCGCTACCTGTCGCTATTCCTTCATAAATAAGGGCCTAAGTATCTCTCGCTCCATTATAACATTTATTGTACTGTAACTAACGTATCACTTACTTTATCTTATCATGTAACTGTGCCTGTAACATTCATGGTGTTTTGGGGGGAAACTTTGGGTAAATTAAACCCTTTTTCATTTATACATCTTACTGTGTGTGGTGGATAATTTCTCACACAATAGATTGTATGTGCAAAGTATCTGAGGAAGATATTTATTGGGACATTTCACTGGATGTATAAGGAGAGCCTCAGCGACCATTGGTTTGTATCAGATTTATGGTCGTTGG